>JAQIFY010000558.1:0-14979 GCA_028533085.1 Varecia variegata | reverse complement strand
CATGCCAACGTTTATTGTTTCAGGATTTTTTGATGAAGGCCATTCTCACTGGAGATAAGTGATATCTCATTGTGGTTTTGATTTGCACTTCCTGATGATTAGAGATGTTGAGCATTTTTTTAATATTATTTGTTGGCCATTAGTCTATCTTCTTTTGAAAAGTTTTTGTTCATGTCCTTTGCCCATTTTTGGTAGGCTTGTTTGATTTTTTCCTTGGTGATTTTCCTGAGTTCTATATAGATTCTAGTTATCAGCCCTTTATCGGATGTGTAAAATGCAAATATTTTCTACCATTCTGTAGGTTTACTCTCGTGATAGTTTCCTTGGCTTTGCAGAAGCTTTTTAATTTGATCAGGTCCCATTTATTCATTTTTGTTGCTGTGATTGCCTTTGTGGTCTTCTTCATAAATTCTTTGCCTAAGCCAATGTCTGTAAGAGTTTTTCCAACATTTTCTTCTAGAATTCTTATAGTTTCTTGCCTTAGGTTTAAGCCTGTTATCCACTATTGGTTGATTATTGGGAGAGGTGAGAGGTACAGATCCTATTTCACTCTTCTACATATGACTATGTAATTTTCCCAGCACCGTTTATTGAATGGGGATTCTTTACTACAGTGTATGTTCTTGTTCACTTTTTCAATAATTAAATGGCTATATGAGGATGATTTTAAGCCTGGGTTCTCAGTCCTGTTCCATTGGTCTATGTCTCTATTCTTGTGCCAGTACCATGCTGTTTTGGTCACCATAGACTTGTATTAATAGTATAGCTTGAAGTCTGATAAATTGATGCTTCCCAATGTGTTCTTTTCACATAAGGTTACTTTGGCTATATGGGTATTTTTCTGGTTCCATAAAAAGCATAGAATTATTTTTTCTCGATCTGTGAAAAATGGTAATTGAATAGGGATTGCATTGAATCTGTAGATGACTTTGGATATTATAGACATTTTAATAATGTTGATTCTGCCCATCCATGAGCATGGTATGGTTTTCCATCTGATTTGGGTCCTTTGCTATTTCTTTCCTCTCTGTTTCTTTATTCTCCATGTAGAGGTCTTTCATCTCCATATATATATATATATATATATATATACACACACACACACACACACACACACACGTGTGTGTGTGTGTGTGTGTGTATTCCTAGGTATTTTATTTTCTTTGTTGATATTGTGAAAGGTATTGCATCTTTGATTTGGATTTCAGTTTGCCTTTTGTTGGTGTACATCAATGCTACTGGTTTTTCTGCATTGATTTTTTAACCTGAGACTTTTCTGAATTTATTTATCAATTCCAGTAGTCAATTGACAGAATCTTGGGGGTTTTCTAGATATAAGATCATATTGTCTGCAAAGAGTGATAATTTGACCTTTTCTGCCCCCATGTGGATGCCTTTGATGTCCTTCTCTTGTCTCATTGCTCTGGCTAGGACTTCAAGCACTATGCTGAATAGAAGTGGTGATAGAGGGCAACCTTGTCTGTTATCACTTCTAAGCAGGAATATTTTCAATTTTTCCCCATTCACTATGATGTTGACTGTGGGTTTGTCATATATGGCTTTTATAATATTGAGTGAAGTCCCATCTATTCCTGTTTTGTTAAGCCTTCTTGTCATAAAAGGGTGCTGAGTTTTGTCAAATGCTTTTTCTGCATATATTTAGAGGATCATGTGGTCTTTGTTTTTTACTTCTATTAAAATGGTGAATTACATTTATGGATTTGCATATGTTCAACCATCCATGGTTCTCTGGAATGAAGCCAACTTGATTGTGATGGATTATTTTTTTTATGTACCCCTGAATTGAATTTGCTAGGATTTTATTGAGAATTATTGCATCTAAACTCATAAGGGATATAGGTCTATAGTTTTCTTTTTTTGTTGGGTCCTTGCTTTGCAATCAGGGTGATATTGGCTTCATAAAATATGTTGGGGAAGATTCCTTGCTTCTCAGTGCTGTGAAATAAGTTCTGCAGGTAGGCACCAGTTCTTCTTTGTAGGTCTGGTAGAATTCGGTTGTGAAACCATCTTGTCCCAAACATTTTTTTTAGGAATGTTTTTTACTACTACTTCAATTTCCGTACTTATATTGGTCTGTTCAGTAATTCTATGCCTTCCTGCTTGAGCATAGTGAGCATGGTAATTGAATAGGGATTGCATTGAATCCCTGTGTGTTTCTAAGAGTTTGTCCATTTCCTCCATGTTTTCAAGTTTATGTGCATAGAGATTTTTACAATATTCAGAGATAATATTTTGTGTTTCTGTGGTAGCAGTTGTAATCTCACCCTTTTCATTTCTAATGCAGCTTATTCGAGTCCTTTCTTTTCTGCTTCTGGTTAATATAGGCAGAGGCATGCCAATTTTGTTTATCTTTTCAAAGAACCAACTTTTTGTTTTATTGATCTTTTGTATTGTTCTTTCATTATCGATTTCATTCAAATATGCTCTGATCTTGGTTATTTCTTTTATTGTGCTAGGTTTGTGATTGGTTTACACATCCTTTTCCAGTTCTTTGAGAGAATTCATTAGATTATTGATTTGTGACTTTTCTGTCTTTTGGATGTATGTATTTACGGCTATGAAGTTTTGTCTCAGGACTGCTTTAGCTGTATCCCACAGATTTTGATAACTTGTGTCCCCATTATAATTCAGTTCAAAAAAATCTTTTTTTAAACTTAGAACCCATATCAAAAAATCTTTTGATTTCCATCTTAATTTCCTCTGTTACCTGACTATCATTCAACAGTAGGTTGTTTAGTTTCTAAGACTTTGTGTAGAGATGAGTGTTTCTGTTGGTATTGATTTCTAATTTTATTCTACTGTGGTCTGAGAAGATGCATGGTATAATTTCTATTTTTTTTTAATTTTCTTGAAACACTTTTTGTGGCCTAGGATGTGATCAATCTTAGAGAATGTCCTGTGAGTTGAAGAGAAGAAAGTATATTTGGAGGTTTTGGGGTAGAATGTTCTATAAATGTGTGTTAAGCCCATATGTTCTAGAGTTATATTTAAGTACATTTTTTCCTCATTTGTTTTCTGTTTGAAGGATCTACCTGGCTATATCTAGGAATTCCAGTCTTAGGTGAATAGTTATTTAAGATTGCTGTATCTTCTTGTTGAATTGTTCCCTTTACCATTATATAATGACCATCTTTGTGTATCATTACTTTTGTTGATTTGAAGACTAAGTTAATCTGATATGAGAACTGCTACGCTGACTTTCTTTTGGTTTACATTAGCATGAAAAATTGTTTTCCATCCCTTCACTTTGAGTCTGGATGAGTCCTTGTTAGTTAGATGTGTTTCCTGAAGACAAAGATACTTGGTTGATATATATTTATCCATTCAGCCAGCCTATGTCTCTTCAGTGGGCAGTTCAACCCATGCACATTTATTGAAAGAATTGATAGGTGTTGTGGATTGCTGCTCATCCTGTTGAATAAGAACTTTGTTGCTTTATCTCTTGAGCCATTTTGGTATCTGGCCTTTGACCTTTAGATTTTTGGTAAATTTTATCTTGGTAAGTATTTGTTGTGCTGATCTGTGAATAATGCAGTTCTGAGTGCTTCCTGCAGGACTGGTCTTGTTTTGACAAAGTCCCTCAGTGTTTGCTTGTCTGAGAAAGACTTTGTTTCTCCCTTATATATTAAACTTAATTTTGTGAGATGCAGAATTCTAGTCTGGGCATTATTCTGTTTGAGAAGACTGAGAATGGGGCCCTAATCCCTTCTGGCTTATAGAGTAACAGTTGAGAAATCTGCATTTAGTCTAATGGATTTTCCTTTGTAAGTTATCTGCTGCTTTCACCTTATGGCTCATAGGAGCACCTCTTTCGTGTTTATCTTGGCCAGTCTGATGATTATGTGTTGTGGTGTTTTCCTCTTTGTGATGTATCCCTAAGGGGTCCCATGAGCTACTTGTACCTGGATATCTATATTTCTAGCAAGGCTAGAAAATTTTTTCTCAATTATTCCCTTAAATAAATTACCCAGCCCTTGTATATTTTCTTCTTCACCCTCAGTAATACCTATAATTCTCCTGTTAGGTGTCTTTACATAATCTTATATCTCTTGTAGGCTTTGTTTGTTCCTCTTATTTGTCTGCTCTATCTCTGTGACTGACTTTTTTAGTTGAAAGTTGTTGTCTTCAATCTCTGAGGTTCTTTCTTATGCCTGATCTAACCTGTTTTTAAGGCTTACCATTGTGTTTTGTAACTCTTTGAATGAATTTCTCATTTCCAGAAGCTCTGTTGGATTTTTCTTTAATAATTCAATTTCTTTAGTGAATTTTTCATTTATTTTCTGCATTGTTTTTGTGGTTTCTTTTTGTTGGGTTTCTATTTTACTTTGTATTTCATTAAGCTTCCTTATAATCCATGTTTGAAATTCTTCTTCTGTCATTTCAATATTCTGTTTTTGGTTGCTATCCATTGCTAGGGATCTGGTGTTCCCTTTGGGGGGTTATTTTTGGCTTTAATTCTTCATACTTCCAGAGTTTTCTCTTGTTACTTGTCATCTGGAACAGATGCTGCTTCTTACTTTTTGATTTTCTTTTATTTAGATATTGACACACCCAGTTTAATTTCTGAGTCAGTAGGAGGTGCTCGTGGGTTTGAATGAGCCACACTCTCTATGATTGTGTCATTAAATGCTGTAACGGAAGTGTAAATTGACCTCCCTCTCAGTAGGTGGTGTTTATTGGAGGGAACAAGCTGCACTGCTGTTTTTGGATCTGTGAACAGCTCTATTTCCTTAGGAGAAGCCCTCTAATGCCCCAGGTGGTGGGTGGGGCCCTGAGCCTTCCAGGGGAGTCTTTTATTGACCACCACAGCAAAGGCAGGTGGGGGGATGATGGTGGGTGGGGTTAGATTGGGTGAACTTGCCCTCCAGCTCCACAAATGCTGGTAAGGGGTATGCAGGAGTTAAAGGACTGTTCCCCACCTCTGGGCTAAGGTGCACTGGAGGGGCTGAAGTGGCCCCCACTTATCCAGAGAGTCTGAGTGTGGAAGCAGGACTGTCTGAGACCTGTAATCTGGTAGTCTGGAGGAGGCCTTCCTCCTGTCAACCCTCCCCTATTTCTCAGTTTCTCACAGGCCTCTTTCTGCAGGCAAGACCTCAAGTCCATTGAGCTCCCCAATGACTGTGATCCAGGGAGGAGGTTCCCTGTTCAGTATCCCAGTATGAGCTGGGAGCACAGTCCTCCCATGGAGAAGTGATGCCCCACTAGCTCATTCCAGCTAGGATTCACACTGCTCTCTCCCCCTTGTTCTGCCCATGTTCACTCACAGCTCATGAGACTAATTCACAAATATCCCCTCTGTACCCCTGAGGAATGTGGTCGAGATCTGGGTATACAGGATCTGGTCTGAGGGCTTGTCCCTGGGGCCCCGGAGTGCAATCCTTGACCATGTCAGGGAGAAGAATTCTGGTCCCATGTCACCCACTGGGTGACCCTGATGGGCCAAGGTCCCTCTGCCTCAGGGCCTGTCTTGTTCTAATGTGGCTGCTAGATAAGCAGCAGCAGGGAGGAGCTGTTGATCAGGGATCTCACAGTCCAAACACCCCACAGTCCACTGCAGCACCCCAAAAGGGAAGTTCTGAGCTCCAATCCCTGTGGGAGCCTCTGTGTGGCAGCTCAATTGTCTCTCTCTCTGTAGCCATTGGAGGGGTAGGGGAAGGGGAGAAAAATAGCCTGGGTAGAGGAAAGTCCACCCTCATGTTGTCTCCATCTCTCTTTGGGATACGGTCTGCCCAGAATTACTAGGCTCTGAGGCAGAACACCCCAAGACCCACTGGACTCCTGTAACTCCTACAGTCTGGATTGGAGTTGAGAAATGTCTGTGTGGGATTGAGTAGGATGGAGCTTGCAGAGTTGAAGCCCCCAGGGGAGGACAGAGGTGGCTGGAAGTTATAGAAGCAATATGGTGCCTGCTGTCTGACTTGAGTCTGTGGGATGGGAGGCACCTTGGACGGGAGCTGGGAGCCTGTTGTTCTGTCTGTGGGAAGCTTCTTGTTCACTGGTGGCAGCAGTCTCTGGATTTTTGTGCACAGAAGGATGCTCCGGTTGCTTGGGAGCATTCAGATGGCATGCCAGCCTGACCTGGAGGGCAGGTTCAGGGCATGGGAGGCAGGATGCAGCTAAGACCTGGAAAGGAGGCTCGAGTAGATAGGCTGAAATCTGCCTCTTGGGCACCAGGGTCCTTCAGGTTCAGGTCAACCACACAGAGAAGGTTGCTCCCCTCACCCCACACAGAGCCTGCCAAAGTGGCTGCTGGTGGTCTCCAAGGGTGGAGTCCACCATGCCCTGGAATGAGAGTCTTTGGGCTGGGGTTGGGGTGGAGCAAAACTGAGCTTCCAGACAGGTCCTCCAAATGGGGGGCCCTAAAGATGGTGGCCAAGCAGACCTGGAGAGTGGGTGTTAGGGCCAGTCAGGAGACAGAGCCAGGTGGGTGGGCCTGGATGAGTAGGCCACAAACTGCTTCCTAGGTACCAGAGTCTCGCAGATGCAGGTCAGCCTCCAGAGAACGCAGCTTTCCTTGTCCCACCTAGAGCCTGCCGAATCGTCTGCCAGCAGTCTCCAAAGGTGGAGCCCACTGCTCTCGGGTCAACTCCCATGTCCTTGTCCCTCTGACTTCCAGGAACAAGGTGTTTGTCTCCAAATTCCAGCATATGGCCCCTAGAAGGCACAACTTAGTCCAGTCCCTCCCCAGCCTGGTGCAGTCCTGGCACAGTGCACCCAAGAGCAGTATGGCTCCCAGTACTGTCGCCTCTCCACAGAGCCTGTTGTCTCATGCCACAGCTTTGCACTGACTGCATGCGTGTCTTTGAGCAAATGGGAGGTCTGTGGGGGTGGTGGATGTCCTCCTGTAGGTCAGATCATACTGTGCCAGCTGGTTGTGCAGCCCTCTGGCTCTCTATTCTCTATTGTGTTTCTCACACTCTCCAGTCTTTGTGAATGTATCTCCCCATCATCTTTTTTCCTACACCAAGTGTCCCACGCTGCTTCTCTGCAAATTCACAATGCTGTTTCCAAGTGAGCGATCTGCGCATAGGCAGCCATCTGGGCTCTTCACCTCCTTCCCTGGGAAGAGTGAGCTGGAAGGCCACCCCTAATCAGCCATTTTTTTCCTGTCTGAAAGATATTTTAAATTATTAAACAGTAGAGCTCTAGAGCCAAAGCTGCTTTGGTTATGCCTTCATCCATTTTCTCTTAGTTTGGACAAAGTTATAATTTTGTGTCACTCTAAATTTCTTTATCTTTTAAAATAGATTCTCTCAGTCTTGGCTCCAAGTCAGTACAACATAAATAGTTTGGTAAATAATAGAGACAAAGGGTCTTACACAAGAGACATTAATTCTGCAGCTCTGGAGGTGTCCAGACATGGGTCTTTGGAAAGAGACTATTGTGATAAACAGTCAGTACAGAGAACGATCTTACCAGGGCCAGCTGGGTATAAGCTATACTCTCATTTTTTTTATAATATTTTGCACCATCTTCTGGTCCAGCATTTATCAAATTATTGTCCACAGGCTCCAACATCAGAAACTTTTGGGATGCTATTATAAAATACTGGTTCTTGTGCCAAAACTCAGACATACAAAATCAGACATCATGGGGAGAGATAAACCTAAGAATTTACAAGTTGAACAAGTCTCACAGTAATTCTTAAGCCCTCTTAAATTTGAGAATAATTAATTTAGCTAAAATTGTGGATTTTAAAGTCAGAAAAATCTGGGTTTTAATTCTACTTTTATTATTGATCTCTTCCTAAGGCTACCACTTCTCTCATGTGTCATTGCCTACTATCTGACCACAGTGATCTTTTAAAATACTTCCCTTCTGGATATATAATCTTGTATTTACTATAAAGCTCATGCAGGTAGTTGTCCATTGCCCACTGGATCTGGAGAAATGAAAATTCCCTCGATGGATATTGTCATTCCCTACAATCATCCACACTACAGAGGCAAGTTTGTTGAACTGATAGACATTTTGCTTCATTTTCCCACAAGTCTACTGCCAGCACATGTTACCCAATGTTTCTCTCAAAACATGGCTGGGATTTGTATGCTGCCTAAATAAAACTCTGATGCTTGCATTTCTTTGATATCTTTGCTTACACGATCTTTTTGGAAAAATAAGCACCACATGTACTCACCATCAAATTGGTTTCACTGATCATCACCTAAGAGCACATTTAAGAATAACATTGATCAGGTGTCAGGCAGATGTGGTTGGGGGAGGGGATGGGTGCATACATATATAATGAGTGCGATGCACACTGTTTAGGGGATGGACATGTTTGAAGCTCTGACTGGAGGGGGTGGGGAGGCAAGGGCAATATACGTAACCTAAACTTTTGTACCCCCACAATATGCTGAAATAAGAATAAAAAATAAATAAATAAATAAAATAAAAAATAAAAAAAGAAAACAACTTTATTTTTTAAATGGGCAAAAGATTTAAACAGATACTTCACCAAAGAAGATACAGGGAATAAGCACATGAGAAGATGCTCAACATTATTAGTCATTAGGAAAACACAATTAAAACACAATGAAATAATACTACATTCCTAATAGAATGTCTAAATGAAAAAGACTGACCAAAAAAAAAAAGATAATAGCGAAAAATTGATTATAAAATAAGCTTTCTGTTCTTCAAATGGCCCAGGCATAAGAGAAAACATCAAATATGAGGGTTTATATTTGAGGCTTGTCATGGAGGCTAAAAATATAATTAACATTTACACGAATGTCTACTTTGAGAGTACTGATCAAACTTTGTAGAGTGGCCAGATTTCCATTTAGCATGTTGATTCGGCTTTCAAATTCAGATTAGACAATGCTCTAGCTTAAAAAGTCACCTCATATTAGAAGTTACTGAGGGATACACTTTTGGGCGCTGACAAGAATTAGAGGTAAAGTGTGGCCTTTTGGCTATCTATATGAAGGGAAGTGAATCAGGTGCTTTGAAAAATGTAAAACTGTGGGCCCCTTCCTGGACCTAGTTAGTCACAGGGAATCTCTGTAGATTGGACCTGGAAACACTGTATTTTAACAAGCAGATACAAGGTACATTATGGTCTGAGGGTGGCTGGGCATGGCAAAGAGCACGGGTGTTACTGTTGGATGAACCTGTGCAAAGTCCCAGCTCTTTCTCTTCCTAACTGTGCTTGTGGTGCACATCCCTCCTGTGTTTCTGACCCTCCCTGCTGTGACCTCCCCACTCCTACTCTTGTCCTATGTAACTATTCTCCACCTGCACGAGTTCATTTACATTGTTACCTTTCTCTTCTTCTCCTTAGCAAGGAAAGGCCCCTCAGTGGGTATTGTTACCACCATCCCCCAACCCTTTGTCTTCTGAATATGTGCAGGGAAATTAATTATCCAATTGGTAGCCCTCTTGTCACTTCTCCAACCCCATACCTCCCTCCTCAGCCTCCTGATCTGACATGGCCTCTGGTCCTTCTTCCTGTTTATAGTTGCCATCCAGTTGGCACTCACTGCTCTGACCTTTCAGAGGCATTGTGCTGGGTAATTTGTAAATCATCCAGCTTCCAGCCATTGCAAGTTGACCTAAATGAGCAATGAAGTTCAATACAAGACTTCAGTGCCAACTTTCTATCCCTCTCTCCAGTGGTACGCTTGGTGGTCCCATTCCAGCTCCCCTCCCACGTGTCCTGACCCCCAATGCAAATGCCTCTCCATCTCCTGTCCTATGGCAGCAGAAGAGATAGTATCATTTATGAGTAGATGGCATGGATGAGGGATGCCTTCACAACGATGCTGATTTAAGCCTTGACTTGGAGAGCAGGTAGTATTTCCACAGGCAGAGATTGAAGGACTAAGGATTTCCAAAAGAGGGAACAGAAGGAATGAGGGAATGAAAATTGCCATGGAGACCAATGGAGTGCTAGAAGTACTGCCAATATTATTTCACTGTTTCTCCAAAGTGGCCCTTGCACCAGCTGCTAGGAATCACCAGTGGTACTTATTTAAAATGCAGATTGATACACCTCTCTTCCAATCTACTGACTCAGAATCCCTATGGGTGGGGACAGATAATCAGTAGTTTTATAAATTTCCTGGATATTTCTGTCAAACATTAATAATTGGTGATCCTGTTCTAGCTGATATATATTCTGAGAGTGGGATGGCAGGGCCCAAAAGCACTGAGATGGCAAAATTTTGAGAGCTATTAATAATAAAGTAGATAACATTTAAACCTATCAAAATAACTAAAACCTTGCCCTGCCCTAGTCTTAAGGCAGTCTTTAACCTTTGATTATATTTCAAGTTCATGAATTCATATATATTTATGTATACATGCACATTCATACACATATATACGCATGCATACACATAATTACATAAATAGCTAGATACATAAATAACTGTAGATACACATGCATATGTGGAATAGTTTACAAACATATATTTTAAGGTCCTAGAAACAGTGACACCCCAGCAGCCACCAGCACACTCAGTGCTCAGATATTTGATTCTCAATACAATTCTTCAGCTAAAGAAACCAGGGCTCCTTAGAAAAATAGCTAATTTTAGGACTGGAGGAGGAAAAATACAAGATCAACTTGGGGCATCTTACTGTGCCAGAAATAAGGAAAGGCTTAAAAATTAAATGATAGGAACATGTTCAAATTTCACAAGAGCCAACGTGAAAGTTCCCAATTGCCAATGGTGGAACAGTGTGAGACACATAGTAATTAACAATATTATTGGATTATAATCCAAATAATACATATCCATGAGTCCATGCTGAAATAAGTAAATGTTTTAATTAATTAATAAGTAAATGGGGGAGAATGGACAGATATTTCTTCCAGGTTAATTCTGACTAATAAATATAGAAAGAATTAGAGGAATAGGAAAATACCACAGTAATAATTGCCACAAGCAAGATCTAGAGATGAATGTTACTCAGTGGGTTAAACTTTGAATATCATTTTATTTGCATAGCCTCAAAATACTTTTCTTCCTACACAAATATTTTCTAACTTCTATGGTAGTTTAAACATATGTCCAAAAAATTTTTGATACTCCACCCTAAAGGAGGTGGAACTTAATTCACCTTTCCTTGAGTATGGACTGTTCATAGTGATTCAATTTTAATAAAGTATGGAAAGTGAAAATGGTAGTCTTACTTTAAAGAAAACTGGTAAACATCACTTTAATTAAGTTTAACTTCACAAATAGTAAGTAATATTGATATATATAACCCAGATATTATGCAATGAGAAGAGAATATTACATCTATGTTCTTCTTCTCAATAATCTGTAATGTCAGACTAATCATGAAAAAACACCAAACAAATTCAAATTGAGCAACATTCTATAAAATACCTAACCAGTACTCTTCAAAAGTGTCACAGTCATGAAAGATATGGAAAGACTGGGGCGCCATCACAAACTGTAGGAGGCTAAGGAGACATGACAACTAAATGTAATATGGGACCCTGAATTGGATCTTAGAACAAAGAAATGGCATTCATTAAAAAACAAAACAAAATAAAACAACAAAAAAACTGATGTGATATGAATAGTCTGCTATTTAGTTTATAGTAAAATACCAGTGCTAAATTGTTAGTTTTGATAAATGTACCATGGTTATGTAAGATATTAACGAACATTAAGGGATCTGGGCAAAAAATATACAGAAACTTTGTGTACTGTCTTTATAACTCTTATGTAAACTTAAAATTATTTTGAAATAAAAAGTTTCAATAGCATCATAAAATAATGATGCAATGAACTACTACTTTGTAATAACAAAAATGAACTACTGATGTCTGCAACAAGAAGGACAGATTGTCAAGACCTGCACTGAATGCAAGAAGCCAGACCCAAAAGAAATTTCCACTTATATGAAGTTCTAGAACAGACTAAATTAATATTTGGTTATGGAAATCAGAATAGTAGTTGGTACTAGGGGTGAGAAATGACTAAATAATAGTATGAAAGAACTTTCTGGGATGATGAGAATGTTTTATATTTTGAATCAAGACATATGTTACATGTGTGTAATATGCCTGTCAAAAAGCATCCCCATACAATCTTAGTATATTTGACCTGCACTCTATGTAATTTATACATCCATGGAAAGATGCACTACATGCTCTACTTTTAGCAAAAAAAAATTGCCTTTGTGAACCCTACAACGTTTTGGAATGGTTGAAATCCAGATTTATTGATATATCTTGCCTCCGTGTCCTTTTCCATTTGGACATATCATCTATTTCCCACATCTATCTTGTTAGTCAACAGAAAATATATCCCTCCAGCAGTATAATCAGTCCAGATCCTCAGACTACTAAACTATTTTCAATGAAATATCTTCTAATGTATTTCCACTCTCAGGTTCCTTCATGGATTTCTATTCAGGTGAATGCTTTCTGATCATGCACCTAATTTCAATTGATTTCCCTTTTTCACAAGCCTTCCCATAGCCCTATTCTAATCTATCCTACCAAGGGCTTCATCCACCAAATCATTATGATAAAATGTCAGGTTCACTTGGCTAACAGTAAATTCTAGGTCACTACCATTTGCAATTGTTTCTGGCAACAACCATGGTTGGGGAATAAAGAGTTGTATAAATATGAAAGAGATTCAGGTAATAATAGCCCTGTAAAATTCTGACTTTTCATTAAATATGTATATATGTGTATATACCATGCTTTGCTTTATATAGTGCAATAGAACCACATTGTAAAATGCAGTAAACCAGCACTATTACTGTTCGTAACCTCCTTATGAACACTCCAAAATATCTCAGTAGAATGTTGCAATGGCTCAGCAACATTAGGAGTCATGATGATTCTTAAACAATCCCATCATAATTCGTCATTTGAGATATGCATTTATTTAAAAGCAATTAATGCTTAATTGCTACATAAACTGAATTATTTAGAAATGCAAATCAGTACAGAAAGCAAACCAATATGTGCTCATTAATTTCTTTGCTATCACCATCTATTTAATTTAAAATTGAGTTTTACTGAATGCCAACTTGCTAACTGTATAAATTATTTTCTTAATGGAAAATGTCCATCAATTCATGAATGGAGTGGTAAAATGTGTTATTCGTATACCATGGAGTATTACTCAGCTATAAGAAATAACGGTGATACGACACCTCTTTGGTTCTCCTGGAGAGAGTTGGAACCCATTCTATTAAGTGAAGCATCCCAAGAATGGAAAAATAAGCACCACATGTACTCACCAGAAAATCGGTTTCCCTGATCATCACCTAAGTGCACATTTGGGAATAACACTAATTGTGTATTGGACAGAGGTGGGGGTTGGGGGGAGGGGATGGGTGTATACTTACATGGTGAGTGCGATGCGCACTGTCTGGGGAATGGACAGGCTTGAAGCTCAGACTCGGGGGAATGGGAGGGACATGGGCAATATATCTAAGCAGAACTTTTGTACCCCCATAATAAGCTGAAATAAAAAAAAGAAAATGTGTATTGCAATTGAGGTCAGTATCTGATAAAATTTTAGTTTGTACATAAATGTGTTATCTAAACAAATTCCAGTATTTTTAAATTCATGAGAAAATTATTGTCAATATATGTGATTTTATTTACTAGAAAACAGATAATTTTATATGCCCTTTAAAGAAAATACTCTGTATTAGAAAAAATACAGCAATTACCCTGTATTACTGCAATTTTAGTCTTTAGTGTTTTCAGTTACTTTATTATTTGTTTTACTTTTTATTTTTCTTTTTGAATAATGAATTTCTATGTATTTATTAAATTATAACTGAATAGTCGATATTGGGATTTTTCAGCTGGAAGGAAGAAAGAGAAATAAGTGGTTTTAGAGTCATGTGATTTTAAAAATATAGATCATACAATCTAAGATATTTAAAACCTTGTAGAAATTATCTCTACATTGGGAATTCTGTGATCGCTTAATCTTACAGGTCTCAAAGTAGAAAAAAAATTGTCTTTCATGTTTATTATGTATAAAGTAAGGTTTTGTTTTTTTAAAAAAGAACCCAGAGCATTAAATAGAAGCAGAGGTTTCATATCAGTGATATATAATATATAATTAACCTTGTTAATGTTATAAAACAATCAAGGTTTTTTTATTATTATGTAACTAAATAATGCACATCATAAAAATTGATACAGCAGATATGTATAAATTAGATCAAGTCTGTAAAAATGTCAACATACATACGTGTAGTGCATGTGTGTATGCCTGTATGTATCTGCTCATGTGTAGAGGGCTTTTTTATTTTATTTTTTCATTTGATGTAATTTGGAGAGATATGTCAGTATCAGCCCATGTATTGTTATCTATGTCATGTCTGCATAATATTCTATGGTATGAAAGTGTCAAAGTTTATACCCAGTATTTTATTGATGTGAATTTCATTTGTTTCCAATTTTTCTATTATAAAGACACAATAAATATCATTTATGTATAAATCTTTGTGTACATGTGATAGTGTATCTACAAAAAAACTCCCCAGAAAAAGTCAATTACTGGGGCAAATGGTACAATGGATTTAACATTTTGGTAGATACTGAAGAGTTTTCCTACAGAGAGATAGCACCAGGTTATTTATTTATTTATTTTTATTTCAGGGTATTATGCGGGTACAAATATTGTGGTTACATGTAATGCTATTGCCTCGCCCATGCCAGGACTAGGGGTGTTCCCTTCCCCCATACAGTGAGCACCAGTTTAAACAATAGCAAATGAGAACCTTTTCCCACCAACCTTCCATACACTTGGTATTTTCAAGCATCTTAAACATTGCTTGCCTGAAAAATGGAAAATGTATCTCATTATTGCTTTAATTTAATTTTCTTTAATTAAGAATGAGGCTGATGAAGTTTATTGATCACTTATATTTCTCTGTATGCAAACTACCTATTCTTTTTCTTTTTATTACTGAGCTTTTTACTTATTGTTTTGCAGAACTATTTTACTTTTTTTT
>JAQIFY010005579.1:0-10942 GCA_028533085.1 Varecia variegata | reverse complement strand
AAAAAAAAAAAAAAATAAATAAATAAATAAAATTTACATTTCTATAATAATCTCTTGCAGAAGTTTTTGCACCAAAAAGTAGATTCAGTTTTTGACCTTGCCGTAAACCGTATGCTACTGTAGTTTATTTTCCCTACTGTGCTTTCCAGAGTTTTTCATTGTGAGTATTTGAGTATCCACCCAACTGTTTATCCAAATTGTTCCCCCAAGAACAGGGGGCTATTTTAATCCCTTTTAAATCCCTCAGTGCTTTGCACATAGCACATAGCAAATGCTCAATAAATAGTTTCTGTGTTGAGATCAGAAGAGAAAGAAGAGCCAAAAAAGCAAGTGAAGTCCCTTATAGGGCCAGTGGGTTTTGTGACTTCTGTGGGTTTTTTTTAATCTTGCTCCTTTACTCAGGAGCCAATATTGTGAAGTTTGTCCAAGAGCTGAAGGGACTATTTGGTGATACATCCATGAGTAGGAGTGGAACTTCTCCCTTCCTTTTTCCCCTTTGCATTTATGAGAAGTTGTAAAGCCATCTGTCAGAGATGACCTGCCCAGCAATGGCAATGTGCCTTTATAACCCAGCAGGCAATGGCCAAAGGCAGAGTATGGTTGGATGTTTTTGCTCTAAATGTTGAAGCCATTAAGTTGTTCTCAGCAGATACTTCCAGCAAGTACATTAAGCTATTATAGGGATTTAGGAAGGAAATAAAAAGAAGAAGAAGCTCCTTTGGGGGATGGAATTTCACTGCTACCATCTTTTTTACTTTCTAATTACTTAAGATTTTTCAAGGAGGAGGAGAGGGAGTTAACTAGACTTTTTGGCATCTGCATCTCTAGGAATAGATGGACACATTCTGTGTATCAATATGACAGCAAGGAGAATACAATGCAAATCAGACAATAAGATTATCACTGATATGGAAATCACCACCATTATAGAAGACGCTTCCTGTCACAGTGCTGGTATAGGCACAATTATGTTTAGCTTGGTTTTGCTCATTATAATGCAATATTTTTATGTGTGCAGAAGATCATAATACATTTTTAGTTGAATAGCAATTCTAACAGTAACAGACTGACACTACCCAAATTAACTGCTACAGTAGGGAAAGAATTAAAAGAGCCTATTTTATTAAAACTAGTGCAATTTTTTTAAATGACCAGAATGTTAATTTTATAAGGAGAGAAAAGAAGGAAAGCAAGAAATACATTAAAGCATCATACCAGCTATATCCTATAGATGCTTTACTTTAGAATTATTAAAAAATGCACTACTTCTTTTATATTCTGAAATATTCATATTCTACTAGCTATATTTTTACCCAGTTTCTTCCATTTGTTAAGCTAATAACTTTGCTCTTAAATAGATAAATTTAGTGCTACCAGATGCTTGACAGAAATTCATCCAGCATCCAGCTGAGGTGATCTTTTATCAGTGGCAAAACACATTCTATGCTTTTCATGGATGATAGCACAAACAAAATTCAAAGTGGAAGACAGATCATTGGCTGCATATTATTTTACATAAACTTAGTCCCTAAATTTCAGGGAACTTTTTAAAAACTCAGCCAGTGTGGTCAGATGACTGAAGGAGCCATGTGGACCAGACCATAGGTGAGTGAACTGCCCACTTCAGCAGGGCAATGAGAGACTCTCCAGGCCTGGCTCTGGGAGACGAGGCTTGGTCACGTCAGAGATGACAGAGATGTGGGCTGATGAAACAAGCCCAGAGCCTGGTCCCTCCTGTGGTAGATGGAAATCTTTCAGCCCCAAAGTAGTTTGGATGATACCATTGTCTAATTCCATCTGTGCATCCTGAAGCATTTCCTTTCTTCCGTTCTCTCCATATCAAGCAGGAGAGCAATAGTTAAAATTAAACCAGAAAAACTGGTATTTTGGAACCCTAAAAATAGCTAAATTTATAAGAATTATATAATTAAAAAAAAACATTCTCTTCAAGTTTAGATCTTATTTACTGTTTTATTTTGAACTTCTTAACAAAAAATTCTACTATCATGATATAGTTGTGATCCTGTTATTTTTTGATACTACCTTAATTAGAACTTCTTAAAAGTACTTTAACATATAAATGAACTTTCACTAAATTAAATAAGTTAGGAAATGAATTTATCATTACAATTCAGTTTAAAAATCAAGTATGAAATTTACCACAGTTGAAAATACTTCACTGCCACCCCATAACTAACCTAGTACTGTGTCAGAAATGGATGGGTTCTCTATTATCCCTAATGCAAATACAGGTTTTCTAGAAGTAATAAAGAAGAGGAGAAGAACAATGTCATAATCTGAAAGTATCATTTGTTAAACATACAGAAGATGTGGTCTGTAACATTACTGACCACCATGATCTTCCAAGACTGCAGACTAATGTGAGAATAGAACTAAATGTATATGCTAATATCTCCAAAAGCATTTCAAATGAGTCCAGAATCAGGTAATTCTATTTAACATACAAAAGAAACAATGAACAGAGAACGATCAAGTAGGCAAGTTTTAAGACATTCTAATTTGTATTTCTCAAAAACAAGAAATGCAATTGAAATCCGGCAATTATTAAAGCAGTAAAGATATGAAATTAGACATGAGTGGTGTCAACATGAATAAACTGCACAAATTAGAACCCCACTGACTGTTCTATTTTTAACACAGAATTACATAAGGAAAGGTCTAGCTCTTATTAAACTGGACACTTGCACATGATGTCAAATACCAAACTGATTAAGTACGAGTAGCAAAAGAATTAAAAATCAAAAAAAGAGTCAATACCATCTTTTGCTTGGTCCACTGCAATCTCCTCTTAACCAATCTCCCTGCTTCCACTCTTGGCTCTCAGTGGTCTCTTCCTACACAGTAGCCAGCTGTATCCTTTTAAAGCCTAACAGTAGCCTCTTGCTTGCTTAGAACTCACATCACTCAAGTCTATGCCACGAACTATGGCAACCTCCTCCCCTCTGTCTCCCCTGCTTCACTGTACTCCGGCCACACAGGCCTCCTTGCTGCTCCCTGGGCTTGGCAGGCACACTCCCACCTCAGGTTCTTTGGACATGCTGTTCCTTCTGCCATCGGTGTTGTATCTTCAGATATTTGCAGGGATCATCCCTTTAATGTACAGTTGACTCTTCAAAAACACAAGGTTTAGGGGTGCTGATCCTCCATGCAGTCAAAAATCCATGTGTAACTTTTAATTCCCCAAAAACTTAACTACTAATAGCCTACTGTTGACTGGAAGGCTTACTAATAACATAAATAGTCAATTAACACATAATTCTGTGTGTTATATATATTATAAACTGCATTCTTACAATAAAGTAAGCTAGAGAAAAGAAAATGATATTAAAAAAATCATAAGGAAGAGAAAATATATTTACTATTCATTAAGTGGAAGAGGATCATTATAAAGGCCTTCATACTCATCATCTTCACATTGAGTAGGCTGAGGAGAAGGAGGAAGAGGAGGGGTTAGTCTTGCTGTCTTATGGGAAAGGCAGAAAAAATTTCGTGTTTAATTGGACCCGCTCAGTTGAAACCCACATTGTTCAAGAGTGAACTGTATTCAGGTATCTGTTTAAATGACACATACTTATAGAGACTTTCCCTGACATCCTTATTTAATATAGCCTATCTCCTTGCATCTACCAATCACTCTCCACTACCTTGCCTCATTTTATTTTTATCCATAGCTCTTAAATATATTTTTATCTATTATTTGTCTTCGCCTACTATGAAGGAGGGAGTCTTTGGCTATTTTGATCACTGTTGTATCAGGAGACTACAATAGTCCTCAGAAAAAAGTAAATGTTTAATAAATATTGTTGAATAAGTGAAATAAATGATTGAGTTTTATAAGCGCTGTGATAATGTTCTCTGTGTGAAAACAAAGAGTAAAAATCAAAATTGTAGTATGATTTTTTGAATAAATTGACAAACTGATTCTAAAAATAACAAGGAAATACAACAGACCTAGAATAGCCAAATCAAACTTGACAAAGAACAACAAAATTAGACGACTTATACAACCTGATTTGAAGCCTTATTAAAAAACTACAGTATTTCAGAACTTCAAGCCAGAACTTCAAGCCTGAAGTTCTGACTTGGGGGGATAGGGGTGGGGGAGGGGATGGGTGTATACCTACATGAAGAGTGCCATGTGCACTGTCTGGGGAATGGACACACTTGAAGCTCAGCCTCGAGGGAATGGGAGGGACATGGGCAATGTATCTAACCAGAACTTTTGTACCCCCATAATAAGCTGAAATAAAAACAAACAAACAAAAAAAACTACAGTATTAAAGAATACAGAGTTTCTGTTGGATAGGACAAATAAGTTCAAGAGACCTATTGCACAGTTTCATAATTATAGTTAGTAATAACGTATTATCTTCTTGAAAAATGCTAAGAGACTGGATTTGAAATATTCTCACCACAAAAATAACTGTGTGTGGCAATGCATATGTTAATTAGCTAAATTTATTCATTCCACAATGTGTATATATTTCAAAACATCATCTTGTACACAATAAATACATACAATTTTATTTGTCAAGTACAACAGAATAAGACATTTTTTAAAAGCTACAATAATCAAAACAGTATGCTATGGTCCTAAGAATAGATATATAGATCAATGGAACAGAATAGAGTTCAGAATTAGATCTGTAAGTGGGTATAAACATAAAGTTAGATAGAAGAAATAAACCCCAATATTTGATAGCAGAGTAGGGTGACTATAGTTATCAACAATGTATTGTATATTTCAAATTAGCTAGAAGAGAGGATTTGAAATGTTACCAACACACAAACATGATAAATACTCAAGGCAATGGACATCTCAAATTCCATGATTTGATCATTACACATTCTGTGTATGTAACAAATACTCACATGTACCCCATAAATTTGTAAAATATTATGTGTCAATAAAAAAAAAAGAAATAGATCCATGAGAAAGGGTAACCCTCATATACTGTTGATGAGAATGTAAATTAGTATAGCCACTATGGAGAACAGTATGGAGGTTCCTCAAATAACTAAAAACAGAATTAACATATGATATGATCCAGCAATCCCATTGATGGGTATATATCCAAAAGCAAGGAAATCATTATATCAAAGGGATATCTTCACTCTCATGTTTATCGCAGCGCTACTCACAATAGCCAAGATATGGAATCAACCTAAGTGTCCATCAATATATGAACATATAAAAAAAGTGGTACATATACAATGAAATAGCATTCAGACATAAAAAGAATGAAATTCTGTCATTTGCAAATAGCATGGATGGAACTGGAGGACATTATTTTAAGTGAAATAAGTCAAGCATAGAAAGACAAATATTGCATGTTCTCACTCATATATGGGAGCTAAAAAAAATTGAACTCGTGGAGGTAGAGAGTAGAATGATGGTAACTAGAGCCTGGGAAAGGTAGTAGGGACAGGGGAGGATAAAGAAGGAATGATTAATGGGTACAAATATACAGTTAAATTGAAGGAATAAAATCTAGTTTCAATAGCACATTAGGGTGACTATAGTTAATAATAATTTATTATATATTTAAAAAGCAGAATTGGAATATTCCTAACACAAAAAATCATAAATGCTTGAAGTGATGGATATCCCAATTATCCTGATTTGATCATTACCCATTGTATGCTTATATCAAAATATCACTTGTAGTTCATGAATAAGTGTAACTATTGTGTATCCATAAATAATTAAAATTAAAAATTAAAAAAGCTATAAGCAAAACAAGAAAATAAATAGATCCACATATATATTTTCAAGCAATTTTCAATGAAGTACTTAGCAAAAGCATGGGGAAAGATTAGACATTTTAAGAAAAGATGCTGGAAAAACTGGATACCCATATTAAAAAAAGTCAATCTCTTCATTATTCTATACACAAAATTAAATCAAAATAGATCATATGTCTAAACATAAAAGCTTTAGTCATAAAACATTTACAGAAAAAATATAGGATCCTATTTTTGCAACCTTGGGGTAGGCAACAATTTCTTTAAAAAGATGCAAAAAACTCTAACCACAAAAAACTAAATGAATAAAATTGGTCTCTATCAAAATTAAAATTTTCTGCTCATCAAAAAATACTATTTATAAAATAAATAGGCAAGCCAGACTGTGAAAAATGTTTGCAATACCTATGTTTGACAATAGGCTCATATCTGGAATATATAAAGAACTCCTACAAATCAACAAAAAACACACAAATAATGCACTAAAATGATGGGCAAAAGACTTGAACAGACATTTAACACATACACACAAAGATATACAAATAGCCAACAAGCACACGTAAAAGAGCTCAACATTGTTGATCATTAGGATAATATAAACTAATACCACAAAGAGATACCATTACACTATAGAGGCTAAAATACAAAAGACTGAATAATACCAAAGGTTGACAAGGATGTGGAACACCTGGAACTCTCATACATTGCTTCTGAAAATGTTAAACAGTACATTTTGGAGAAATATTTGGTAGTTTCTTTTACAGTTAAATATACAACTACCTATAACCCTGAAGTTCTATTTCTAGGTATTTATCTAAGAGAAATGAAAACCTAACCATAAGACCATATAAATGAAAAAGTTCATAACATTCTTACTTATAAAACTCCAAATCTGGAAACAACATAAGTGTTCATCAACAGGAGAACAGAGAACAAAGTTATGGTTTATTTGTACAAGTTAACACCACCTAGCACTATAAACAAATTACCAATACAACAATCTCACAGACATTATGTCACAAAAAAAGGAGCCAGATACTAAAGAGTGCATGTGTTTGATTTATACAAAGTTAAACAACAGGCAAAAGTAATCTATAGTGACAGAAATTACAACAGTCTTTGACCTTGGGCAGGGAATTGTATAGAAGAGTCAAAGGGAACTTTCCGAGGTGAGGTAAAGGTTCTGATTCTTGTTTTGGGTGGTTATACATGTGTCAAAAGTCATTGAACTAAGCACTTAACATTTGTATATTTTACTGTATGTAAATTAGATGTCACTAAAATAAAGGATTGTAGTATGGATGCGAGAATTTTGTCTATATCTGTATAGGAGTCTATAAGGCACTGCTTTATTTTCTTAAAACATTACAAGCATAGCACATTTCCCAAACAAGTCATGATTTTTTCTGATACTTCATTCCCTGCATCATTACTTGCTGAATTTTCACAGCCTTGGGGGAAATTCAGTCAACAATTAACCAGACAATAAAAGCAAAGATGTTCACAAAAATATTGTCCTTTTAAAATACATCATTTTCTACATGGCTTAATTTAATCTCCTAGCAAAGGACTGCAAATACATGCCTTTAGTAGTGTGCTCAACAATTGTAAATGACATATGGTATAATAAAAATAAAGCAACTCAGATAAATAAATAGCACTTTTTAAGAATTTTGCACCAAGAAAATTAGAATATGGATGCTTGCATATCTGTCCAATTGTTAAATGGTCAACTTTAAAGACATCTGAGAATTTAAGAAAAACATAAAATATCTGTGAAAGTTTGCTAAGAAAATGTACAGATCAAATGTTATTAAAAACTATAAGAATGCCATAATAAAGAAGTGAAATTATGAAAGGTTTGTGAATTTAAAAAATAATCTTTTCCAATAAGTGCTCTACCAGCTGCCTTGTCCTTCAAAGTAGAAGGAATTTAAGACAACACTCATGTATTCCATATTTCGACTGTTAGACTATATCAGATGATCATAGAAATCTTTGTTTTAATTCACCAAAAGCTTAGAGAAAATTTCCAGGACTCAACTATATGAACATTTACTTGTCATCTTAAGCATGGGTTATGTTTAAGATATTTAACACATCCAAGATCAGATGTGCTTTTCTGAAAGTTAATTTTGGTAGGCATGTAGAGGACAGCTAAGGGAGAGAGATGATCCTAGATAATCTGAGTGGAACTGATTCAATCAGTTGGCAGGTCTTCAAGGCAGAGCTGAGGCTTCTCTGAGAGGAGGAAGAAATTCAGCCTATGGACAGCAGCTTCAGCCCATGCCCAAGGTTTCCAGTCTGCTCTTCCTGCCAAGTCTCCCTATGGATTTTGTCTTGCCAGTCCACATATCACATAAGCCAATTCCTTGCAACAAATCTCTTAATATGTATCTCTTCTTGGTTCTCTTTCACACATTTTGTGCAGGACTGTCTTGCGCATGCCATAATATCAGCATCTCTGGCTGCCGCCCCTTAAATACCAACAGCATTCAAAGTCACAGTGATAAACAACAATGACACGACACTCACCAGCCCCACCCCCACACATTTCCTAATGCTGCCTGGTAGAAAGTGCAGAGGTGGTATACTGACTGAATCCCTGGTAGAGGTGAAGAAGAGACAAGAGGCAAGAAAGTTGGATATTGCAATGATCCAATGCAAGATAATAAGAATGAAAATTGAAACGATAAGATGGATTTGTCGAACATTTCAAAGACAGAATTGGTAAAACTTGCTAAGAAAATGAATGTAAGGATTTGAGGGATCATGAACTGAAGATGTCAAGGTTCCAACAAAGGTGAAGAGAGGATAGAACACTACTGGGTCGAGGGAGGAGAATCCATTCACTGTGGGACTTGCTGAGTATGAGTACCTGTTAGGCATGCAGGTGAATGTCCAGTTGAAAATTTAGGTCTGGCACACAGGAGAGAGTGAGATCAGACAGGTAGCTTTAGGGATAGTAGCTTTGGGGGTCTGCAGCAAATGGGTATGGAAGTTATGCTGTAAAACACATCCCAATACATTTTGCCTTCTCAGAAAATTTTGTGCACGTCTCCTCCCAGAGCTCTTCTACTTCTGAAACCAGGCCATGAGGCCAAGGCTTATAAACCTAAGAGAAGACAGGGGTGAAGAACACCTGGGGAAAGAGAAGGATGTGATGGATGGAAGGGCAGCTTCTGGTAGACAGGATGGGAACTGGAAAGTTCTTCTAAAGCTCAAAGGAGGAGCCTGGCAGAAGGAAGAGAAAATGAGAGGGCAGGTACAAATACCTTGTTTTTCCTCTTTACACCCACTCCAGAGCTGAGCTGAACCTTGGGATTAGAGTTGGGAGTTTGGTAGAGATACACAGAGGGTTTGAGGGTGGAAATCCAGGTGTAGCTGGAAAAGACTAGGAGCTTCAAAGAAGCTCTGTGATCATCACAACACTATATACTATGTGGTTGATAAGGGCATGTAACATAAGGCCCATGAGAACAGAGATGTTGTCTGTTTTGTCTACTGTAGTATCCCTTGTACCTAGAATACTGCTTGACACCTATTAGGCACTCAATAAATACTTCCTGGGTGAATAATTGAGTGGCAGGCAGGGACAGAAAAGTAGGAAAGAATGAAGAAGGTACCTGAGCTGAAGGTTCCTTAAGCTGAGGTAGTGCCCCACTTCCAGGTAGCTCTGCATGGGCTGTGTGTGGGTGGCATGGATGGGAATCGGAAGCTCCCATGTGTCTCAGTGGGAATGAAGATGGCTATGGTGCTGGTAGGCATGTTCACCAGGCCATCACTGCACTGGGGGCCACAGAGCAGACTGCTTAAATGAAGGATGCCAAGGAAGTCACAATCAGGCCTCAGAAAAGCAGGAATAGTGAACCAAAAGTGGGAGTTGAGACATCGTGGTTCATTCACTGGGCTTAAACTATGATGAGAAAAGAAGTCATGAGTTATAGATGTCATAAACATTTAACAAGGACAGAAGTCAGTGTCCCAGAATCACAGAGATGGGTTTATATTAATATCATCTAAGGCCAGCAGAGGCCAAGAGAGGAAAGCAGCATGAAAAGCCCCTTCCCCTCTCCCATCAACATGGGGATGCTTAAGCTTACTCCTGCTTCCAGCTGCCATCTTGGGAAGAGGATATGGAGACGAGAACCCTTGAAATGGAAAAGAAACTTTTAGACAAAAAGAGACTGATATAGTCGATACTGACTATATCTATCATTTTCTGTCATCAGTATGAATAGTGGTTCAAAATAAAATGATATATGATTATAGAAAATAATGTTCCCATCTTATACAACCAATTTTTACCCAAATTCATATAAAATGAAAAACCAGGGGGCTAGATGGAGCTCACTCAAGAGAAGAGCAAGAAGAGAAGAGGAACATCTAAAGTTAAGAGGCCAGAGTTGGTAGAGAAACCAAGAAACAGTATTCAGAGAGGTAAGATGGAAACCAGGACAGAGGAATGTAGTGGAAACCACAGAAGAAAAAAATCAAAAAAAGGGTATGTATGATAAGCAAGAATTAGCCTTTAGTTTGGCAATTTGGTTTTTAGGCACCTTGGAGAAATTCAAGGTTTTAGTACAAACAACCCACAAGATTGAATCCAAACATCTTAACACCTTTACAAACTTCCACCATCTAGCGCCAGCCTACTTTCCCAGACTTTTCAACCTAGACATATAAAAACATGCATGGTAAATCAGCAGATTTCACTTTCAGTCCTGGCACTGTCAATAACCAGCTGGGAGGCCTTGGACAAGTCTCAACTTCTCCTGGTTTCCCTTTCCTTATCTATTAAATTAAAACATAAAACAACACTATTTCTAAGTTTGATTATTAGTCCTAAGTGAGCTAAGCTGTTATATCTGGAGTTCCTGCACTTTTACTATTATTTTCCATCTAAGAGTGACTTCCTTAACTAGATATCAAGACTCTATTTTCCCTTTGCTCTGGGAGCCTCGCTGAACTATCACCTACACATCTCATTTATTTACTCAAACTGTCTAGAATCATTAGAAATTTCCTCCAGCTTATGCATATCTATCTTGTCTTCTCAAGTAGATTATAAGTTACTTTACAACTGGTACTGTTGAGCCTAAGAATACTGAGTTATAGAAATGCCCCCTGTATTTCTGGAGACAAGATTTGATTTCAGAAGTCAAATAAGGCTTTG
>JAQIFY010005578.1:0-10944 GCA_028533085.1 Varecia variegata | reverse complement strand
TTTCAAAATGTCCACCTTCTTGTGATCATGTAAACATGTTGTCCTTCTTCAGTTAACAGTAGGTGTGGATCCTTCAAGTTATTCATATAGTTTTCACAGCATGCTCTTGAATACTACTCTTCAGGGTGGTGGTGTACGTGTTAGTGATGGATGATGTAAATGGCTTTTTGTTAAAAAAAAAAAAAGAAAGAAAAATGCCTGTCCTTAATTATTAAAAAAATATTCAATGAGCTTATATTGTGTTCAAGTGACCAATTGTGTTTTCAGCTGCCCCTGAAGTAGTCATAACTTTTCACTCTACCTTACTACGACGTGTACCCATGCACAAACAGGTACATACTTCCTTCTTTTCGACCTTCCTACCATTATAAGCCTTAGTTTTGGGAATGTGGAGCCTGCAGACTTTAAAAATATAACTTAAAAGTATTTTTTAAATGCTCACATTTAAAGGAAGCAACATAATAACTCATTATAGAGATGAAGGGAATGGTCTGAAAGCAAAGTGCTGGCTTCCCCACCCGAGGCTGTACCCTTTGTGAGCATGTGTACACGGAGGCCCTGCCAAATTGCTTTTCTTGGGATGCATATTTTCATGCTACGTCATATATTTGCTGAAGCAACTCAGCTACGTCCTTTTCTCTGGGTTGCAGATGAACCGTCCCATAATGTAATTCAGACAAAAGCTGGGTTTAGTTTTTCAGGCAATAATTTCAAAGTGCCCTAGGAAATGCACATTTGCCCACTGGCTCCATTTTTTTGCATGAATGTGGACAGCCTGTTCTGCAGGACCTGCCCCTCAAACAAAGAATGTTCCGGAAATGCATCTCCACAGACCCTCTACTCAAAAGTTCGTCTCTAGGGGCAGTGGGGACATTTTGTAGCATTTTGTCTTCAGTTTCCATTCTATAAAGATCAAGCTTTGGATATGAAAATTCTTTTAAACTATAGATTCATTGAACTGGAAAGGACCAGAAGAATTCTAATTCGTACAATTAGGACCCATATAATTTATATAATAGGGGACTAGATTTGAAGCAACCCAGAGAATAAGAATTTAGTATACACTTAACCTTTTAAAAAGGAGTTTTTCATGGGCAAAGGATCTGAATAGACATATCTCCAAAGAAGATGTGCAATAAGCACATAAAAAGATGCTCCATGTTAGCCAAGAGGGGAGTGCAGATCAGAGCCACAGCGAGATATTATTTCCTACCCTGTGAACTGGCTATAATCAAAAAGTTGTCATAACAATGTTCGTGAGAATGTGGAAAAATTGGAATCTTCTTACACTGCTGGTAGGAATGTAAAGTGGTGCAGCCAGTTTGGAAAACGATCTGGTGGTTCCTTGAAAAGTTAGACAGAGTGACCATCGGACCTAGCAATTTCACTGCTTTTCACCCAAGAGAAAAGAAAACATGTTTACACAAAAACATATACATGAATGTTGATAGCAGCATTATTCGTAAAGGCAAAAAGTGGAAGCAACCCAAATGTCCATCAACTAATGAATGAATAAGCAAAATGTGGCATATCTGTACAAGGGACTATTATTCGGCAATAAAAAGCAATGAAGTACTGAGACATGCTATGACATTGGATGGACTTTAAAAACAGCATACTAAGGGACAGAAGGCAGTCACAAAAGATCACATATTATATGATTTCATTTATGTGAAATATTCCAAATAGGCAAATCTATAGAGGCAGAAAGTAGTTTAGTGGTTGCTTAGGGCTGGGGGAGGTGAGGAGGAGGCAGGAGAATGATAGCTAACGGGTATGGGGTTTTCTTTTTTACTCAACGAAAATAAGCTAAGATGGATTATGTTTCTGGTTGCACAACTATGAATATACTAAAAACCATTGAATTGTACACTTTAAATGGGTGAATTGTATGGTATGTGAATTGTATCTCAAGAAGAAAGAAAGAAAAAGACTCTAGCTTTCTCATCTCAGTTTTTTATTTATTTATTTATTTTTATTTTTATTTTATTTTTTTGAGACAGAGTCTCTCTCTGTTGCCCGGGCTAGAGTGAGTGCCATGGCGTCAGCCTAGCTCACAGCAACCTCAAACTCCTAGGCTTAAGCGATCCTACTGCCTCAGCCTCCCGAGTAGCTGGGACTACAGGCATGCACCACCATGCCCGGCTAATTTTTTCTATATATATTTTTAGTTGGCCAGATAATTTCTTTCTATTTTTAGTAGAGACAGGGGTCTCGTTCTTGCTCAGGCTGGTCTCGAACTCCTGAACTCGAGCGATCCGCCTGCCTCGGCCTCCCAGAGTGCTAGGATTACAGGCGTGAGCCACCGCGCCCGGCCTTCATCTCAGTTTTTAATCATCTTTGCTGCCAGAAAATTCTTTCTTATGTTTAGTATTATTCTTTTTGCTAACTATAATCAAAACTTGTTTTGTTTTTTGGAACAGATACAAGACAAGTTCTTGTCTTGAACTGTAGTTCTTCTACTATTCAAAAGCCGTTATTAAATTAGCCATCTGGAGGGAACAATTTCGGTGCCTTTAACGTTTCCTCATAGGATTCGTTTGGACACTGTTGTTCACCTTTGTGCCTCTCCTGGAGCTTCGTAACCTTTCTAGGGCTCAGATTCTTTGTCTATGAAATGAGATTGTTGCACCAGATCTCAAAGACCCCTTCCAGGTCTGAAGTTCTGTGATGAATGTCATGTCCTTTTGGAAAACAGGAACATGTAAAAGTTAAGCTATTTTCCCAAACCATAGAAGACATAACTATAATCAGCTATGAAAGAAATTGAGGTAGTCAAGTGTTAAAATCAGTGAACACAGCATGAAGGGGGCACAGGAAAGGACTAACAGGAGACTTGCTCTCTGCTTTTATGACTCATGGTGAGATTTGGGGGAAGTCACATGACCACGAGTATATTTTCTTTTTATACAAAGTGGGTATCATCTGCATATCTCTAAGAAATGTTCCCGTTGGATGATTAAATGAAATTATTGTAACGCAAAGATTATAACAACATTTTATATATAATTCAAAACACAAGTGCTATCATTGAAAGGATTCTTTCCTTGAAAGAAAATTTATTTTACCCAATTTTTTCCAGCCATTTCACCTTGGTCTCATCAGCTTCTCTTAAAAAGTAAATGACTATGGCATAAACTTAAAGCACATATGAAAATAAAAGCTTAATGAAATCATGGTTAATGTGAACAAAGCTAACAAGAACATTAAAAAATTAATAAAATGTTTTCTTTCTAAATTTGGCTTTGTGAAAGCCGATGTTAATTATAAAAATTGTTAACCATTTTTCTAGTTGATGCTTCCTCCACATCTATGTTAATCTCACTGTTAAGTTGTCTTATTTTTCTGGTTAGATCTCAGAAACCAGAAGGCAAGGGACCATGTCTAATCTCTCCTTTGTAACACCTCACTGCCTATAACAATGCCATGTACCTGGTATTTACTCAGTAAATACTGATGCTATTTGTTGCCTGGTAATGGAAGAGGTTAAACTGCCAAATGTAAATAGGACAATGAATATTCTGCTGTCCAGATAGAATTTTTTGCAGGTCTAGTGATTTTTGAGAACCACAAAGCTAATTTAAAGCATTTTAGGCAATGACAAATATCTCATGATATTCATGAGAGTAGTGACATTATAATGAGACTTAGAACACCGAACAATAGACACAGAGTTTACACACCTAAACGAGTGATGGTTTTCAAAGTAGGGAGACTGTATGATTTTCCAATGATACTACCATAGCTCAAACAGTATGGAAATTCTTCTGTTTGGAATTTTGCCTAGAATCAGATCACCATCCCTCGGGAGAATCGACCTCATTACTTATAGTCACACAACGTGGCTAATGGTGCTTCTTTTTCCTCTTTTGTGAGATATTGAGTTACCATCAAATAGGTTGCTTCGTACAGGTAACAGTGGCACTGTGCCAATGACTGTATAGTTGGAGTCAGAGATAGGCCTGCCTAAAAGCAAGGAAAACAAACCTCCACAGAGCTGAGATTGGCATTGTTCCGGATGCTTCCAATGTTGTTTTTCCACCCTTAAAACAACCGTTGGTGATAGGTGGCACTTTCCTCAAGAATAGGGGTACATTCAGGGACATATATGCATATCTCGGGCCACAGGTGGGTTCAGATGAGCTGTGCAGAGTCTCAAACTACTGACAGGTGACAGGTGTCACTCTTGCTGTAGGTCACCTGGCACGTTGCTTGCTGCTACTGGGATGCCCACTCAGGGCACAGCAAAACCACAGCAGTTTGTTAGCATAGCAACAGGCAATGCTCACTAATGGCTGTGGAAGTTGCTAGCTTTGGCCAAGGTCCCAGCCCACTTTCTGGGGCTGAGACTAAGGGTGTTCACCTGGACAGGGGCAGGCAGTCCTGACACCACTCTCTGCTCCTATAGGAGAGGAGGGCCCCACCTTCTTCCCTTCTCAACACCTCCCAGTTTTCTCTTACTCCCAAGGTGGAAGGTTAAAACGTGGTTTAACTTCCTCTTAAGCTCTTGTTTAAGGGTGAATTTTATGGGCTAATGCCTTGCTTTACTTCTTTAAAAAATTTTTTTTGTAGAGGCCAGGGTCTCACTATGTTGCCCAGGCTGGCCTTGAACTACTGACCTCAAGTGAGCCTCCTGCCTTGACCTCCCAAAGTATTGGGATTATAGGCGTGAACCACTACGGCTGGCCAAGAGCCTTGCTTTTAGACTCATTCAAAAAAACAAACAAACCAAAAACAAAAACCAGGGTTTGGCTTTTAAAGCAATTTTTACATGTTGGGTCAGTTGGAAAAATTTGTAGAGATCGTGTACTCAATAAAGCATACTATAAGACTTATGCACAGTATAAGGTCTTTTTCAGATCCAGAAAGTTCTACATTCAATGTCATCGTGAGGGAGGTAGAAGAGAAAAAATTTTACTTGTTTATTTTTGCATGTCTATTTTTTCTAATTTTTTCAATGTGCAGATATTGTTTCTGTATTTAATAAAAGATTTTTGTTTTTGTTTTTTGATTGAGACGGGGTTTTTGTCTGTCATCCAGACTGGACCACAGTGACAAAATCACAGCTCACTATAACCTCCAACTCCCAGGTTCAAGCAATCCTCCTGGGTCACCCTCCAGAGTAGCTAGGACTACAGGCCCGTACCAACACACCCACCTAGCTTTTAAAAATATTTTTTTGTAGAGACAGAGTCTCACTATGTTGCTCAGGCTGGTCTCAAACTCCTGGCCTCAAGCAATCCTCCCACGTCGGCCTCCCAAAGTGTTAGAATTACAGGCATGAGCCACCATGCCCAGCCCTAAAAGGTTATTTTAAATAATGACTATACTAATATTTTTTTATTGTGATAAAATATATATAACATAAAATTTACCATCTTAATAATTTTTAAGGGTACAGTTCGGTGGCATTAAGTGAATACACAATGTTGTTCAACCATCATCACCATTCTTCTCCAGAATTTTTTTCATCTTGCAAAGCTGAAATTCTGTACCTATTAAACACTAACTCCTCATCCCCCACTCTCCTCAGCCCCTGGCAACCAACATTCTACTTTCCATCTCTGTGCATCTGACTCCCATAGGACCTCATAGAAGTGGGATTGTACAGTATTTGTCCTTTGTGTCTGGTTTGTTTTACTTAGCAATAATAATGTTGTCAAGGTTCATCCATGTTGTAGCATGTATGAGAATTTCCTTTTTTTTTTTTTTTTTTTGGTCTTAAAGGCAACAGGAATTTATTCTCTCACAGTTCTGGAGGCCAGAAGTTCAAAATCAAGGTGTCATCAGGACTGTGTTCCCTCTGACGGTTCTAGGGGAGAATCCTTCCTTGCCCCCTCCACTTTCTGGCGGCTGGTGCAGTCCTTGATGTTCTCTGGCTTGTGGCAGTGTCACTTCAATCTCTGCCTCCATCTTCATATGCCATCTTCTCATCTCGGAATTTCCTTTCTTCTTAAGGCTAAATAATATTCCATTGCATGGACAGACTACATTTTGTTTAGCCATTCATCTGTCCAGGGACGCTTAAGATGCTTCCACATTTTGGCTATTGTGAATACTGCTGCTACAAATATGAGTGTAAGTAATATAGTTTTTAAGAATCTATTTAGGAGATCCACAGCTAAATACTGACTGCTTATTTTTCTTTACATTCCGATTCCTGATTTCCTTTTTACCTGAGGTGGTGGATGCCTTTGACTGAAAAAGGGGAGGGCCGTGCATGCTGACTTAGAGAAAGGAGAACAGGGAATAAGAGAAAAGAACAGCCACACACAGGGGGTTAGTAACCAGAATATATGAGGATTCTTACAAATCTGGAAGGAAAAGATGCGCCACTCAATAGAAAATGGGCAAAAGCTTGAACAGACATTTCCTGACAGAGAAAATCCAAAATGAAACAATGCTCAACCAAAGAGTAATCGGAGAAATGCAAATTAAAGCTACAATGGGACACAATTACACACTCACCAGAATGGCTCAGTCTGTCTTTCAATACTAAAAAAAGAGCAACAAGAACTTGACCTACATGGTCAATGGAAGTGAAAAATGCTACACACCTTTGGAAAATAATTTACTATTCTCTTTCAAAGTTCAAAATAAACATAACCCACAACCACGCACAGCTTCTTTCCTGGGTCTATGATAGCAGTGCTCCTCATAGCCCCAAACTAGAAACAACTCCAAAGCAATCTGCAAGCAAACGGATAAACTGTGGTGTATTCATTTGATGGCATACAGAATTACAGCTAGACACACCATGGATGAAACTCACAAACGTGATGTTTAGTGAAAAAGCTTAGTGAAAAAAGCCAGAGTCAAAAGAATTCATATGATTCTTCCATTTGTATAAAGTTTAAACCAGGCAAAAATGCTACATTTTTAGGAAAGCATGTGTAGGTGGTAAGTATGTAACAGGAAGCGAGAACTGACTGTCACAACGTCCGTGTGAAGGGAGAGGATTATGAGTGGAGAGGAGTGGGTGGGACAGGGGACATCATCCTATCTTCTGACTTAGGCGACGGCCACTTTAGAATTAGAAAAAAAATTTCAAAATCATTATGGATTCATAGGAAGATGCAAAGATAGTACCTAAATGTGCTGACTATCCCTTTCCTCAGTTCCCCCAACAGTTACATCATACGTAATGATAGTACAAATTGACATTGGTCCAATGTATGTATCTAGTCCTGTGTCATTTGATCACGTGTCCTTTCGAGTATCCACCTCCATCAGCACGATATAGAACTAGTCTATCACCACAGAGATCTCCTTGTACTTACCCCTTTACAGTTACTTCCCCCTCCCAGGTTCTCCCACCGTCTGTAGCTTCTGGCAACCACTAGTCTATTTTCCTTTTCTATAATTTTGTCATATTGAGAATATTGTATAAATGGAACTGTACAAGATGTGATCTTGCCTGATTGGTTTGGTTCAATCAGCAGAATCCCCTTGAGACCCACCCACATTGCTGTGCTTACCAGCAGTTTGTTCCTTCTTATTGCCAAGTAGCATTTCGCTGTAGGGATGCACAGCCATTGTTCAGCCAGTCACCTGTCGATGGACATTTTGGTTGTCTCCAAGTTTTGGCTGTTACAAATAAAGCAACTGTGAACATTAGTTTACAAGTTTTTGTGTGGATGTATATTTTTACTTTAAATAATTCCCAGGAGTGCAATTGCTGGCTTTTATGGTAAGTGTCTGCTTGGTTTTATAAGAAACTGCCAAAGGGTTTTCCAGAGTGGGTGTAACCATTTTACATTTCTACCGGCAATGTAGATTTGGTATTGGTGCCAGAATTTGGTATTTGTGCTATTTTTTAAAAAAATTTTTGCTGTTCTGTTTATAGTAATAGATCATCATGGTCTTAATTTGCACTTCCTTAATGGCTAATGATCTGGAATATCGCTGGAGGGGGAGCAATGTTCTATCTTCTGATTTAGGTGGTGGTTACGTTAGAATTGGTTTTTAAACTATGCTTGTATCTTTTATACACAGCGCTGTGGATGTTTTGAATTTCACAATACAATACTTAAGAAGAAAGGAAAAGTACTGAGATTAATATTTTGAGATATTCTCTTCCTACATCCTACATAAAAAAATAAGACAAACTAAGACAACCACGTGTAAGGCATTGAAGTAACCTGGCTAGAGGTGGGGTAGGCAGTCAGGGGTCCGGGTGTGAAGCCTGTGCTATTTTCAGCTGACCACAGCACCTCCATGTAAAATAAGCTTTCAAAAACCAAACCTCCTTCCAAGCAGTCTGATATGGAGTAGTTCAAACACTGAAAAAATAAAGTTCATTATGCGTATGCATTGCATAGGCGTTTCATGTACTGCAAAGTGGAACATTCATCTCAAATGAGAAACCCACACTTCATTTCCAGGTAGCTGGGAAGGGCTTTGAAAAAGTGGAAATTTAAGAGTCATTTAAAAAGATCTTTAGATTGTTACCGAGAGGGAGTAGGGACAGGGCAGGGAATTGTTACTTGTCATTTTAAGCACTTCTGTACTGTGTCTTACTTTGCTTCAGAAAGAAAAAGTCAGAAAAGACAGAAGAGATTTAGCATAGCGTGTCTATTAGTCTCCCAGGGCTGCTGTACGTAACAAAGCCCCACAAACAGCGTGACTCAAACAACAGAAATGTGTTGTCTCACAGTTTTTGAGGATAGAAGTCTGAGATGAAGGAAATTAGATTCCTATATTTTAGAAAGGTGCTGATGCAAAAAAGAGTTTCTGGAGTCACCTTGCCATTATCCATAAATTCAGGCATTTGAAAAACTGAAGAAATATTCCTTCTTCCCAGTCTCTGGGATTATCGAGAGTGTTCTCCAAAGAGTCATTCTTGCTCCTGCACATGGTAACACTTTTTCTCTCTCATCCTCCTCACCCAGCTTTGGACCTAGGTACTATTCATTCAATTGAACAGCACTGTTAGAAGCACTTTATATGTGTTAACTATTTTTACCTCAAATAACATAATAAGCCTATGAAGTAGGAATGAAAATTATTCCCTTTTTACATATGAGGAAATGAAGGCATGGAGAAGCTAAGTAACTTGCTCTACATCTCCGAGCTAATTAACAGTGAGCTGAGCTGCAAACCCAGGTTGTCTGTTCCCAAGTCTGTGCTCCTAGATGCTAGGCTGAACTATTCCTTGTGAAATTCAAACAACAATTATAACCAAGTTTCACGTAAATGTCAGCAAAATACTTTCTACAGTTTCTTGGCATGTGGTAGGTGATATATGAATATTCCTTATCTTTTTTTTCTCCTTGTATCCCTGTTCGTTTTTGTTTTTCACTTGTTATTTTGCAACACAGACATTATTTGGGAATCAGAGATAAAGATTACTGTGTTGGTTCAGAAATTACATAAAACATTGCAGTTGGCAAGTTCTTGGAATTTTTCTCTTGCTAGATGGATAAATGGCCCCAAAGACAAAACTTTCTTGAAAAGAAGACACAATTTTTGACAATGCTACAATATTTCATTTGATCTGAGGCTAAGCTAGCTCTGAGGTCACCACAGTAACATGGGCAGAGATGTTAATAGGATTTATTATACTCCCATTGCTGAATTCTGAGATAGTTCTGAATTTTTAAAAATGCTATAAAAATAATTTTGCCTTCAATTATATTTTAGGGAAGTGAGATTTTTTTTTTCCAAGTCATGCCCAGATTTTAGTAGTGTTAAATCAAGGTTTGTTGAAAATTAAACTGGGAATACTTTCTGGAGATGGAGACTGTTGGATCTGGGATTTGACTTTTTCCTACTTACAGGCAGATAAGTGAGCCTGTTCCTGTTTCATGGATGCTGGCACTAGACAAAGATTCCTGTATCATAGATACAGGACTTTATTATTCATGGCACAGCAGGCAGCATGAGCATCAGCATATTTACTTTGGTTTTCTTTACCTCCAAGTCCTGTGGGGATGATGCGACATAGCCCGGATGAATGTCACCCACGCAGTGGGTCTGAGATGCAGCCAAGAAACGCTGAGCTTTGGGACCCACCACTTTTAGAGCAAGCAGTGAGCAACCTGCTCCTTCTCCTGGGGGAGATACCACCTAATCTCACAAGGTTACCAGCTGAATAAACAACCTGAGAAATGGCTTGGGAAAAAGAGCAAACAGTGATGAGCAAACTTTTTGACAAGGCTGGATAAGTGGCATACTAGTTGTTAGTGGAGATTGGAAAAGCAATGAAGAAATTGCTCCAGCAATCTGGTTAAATGGCAGAGCAATCTGCAAGATTGTTGTTATAATAACTTGGAAGATAGCAAATGCTACTAATAAACTTTTGGATTTGGCTAAAGAAATCACCAGGCAGAATGTTCAAAGTATCAGTTTGTTGGTCCTAAATGCATATGTTAAGGTATAGGAAGAGAGAGAGGAGGTCAAGAAGCAACTGTTTGATTTGCAAGTACAATTTAGAGAAAATATAAAGGATCCAAGATTTGCTGAGTTGGAAAATAAAACTGTTTATTATCTCTGTTCTCCACAGTCAGTAAGAGATTCTCAAAATAAAATGAGACCTGGGGCCAAATCCCAAATTAAGTGTACAGCTATAACATCATATTTAAGATCACCGGAAGGTTCAAGGCAGTGTCTACTAGACTCAGCAGACTAAACAGCATCGCCCCACTCTGGCTGACTGATGACCCAAAGTAGAAAGAGACCTGTCTCAAAAAAAATTATAAATGTGCCTTTTGCCACATAGAGTAGATCGGTAGTTGAGTCATAGGAAATTCACAAAAATTTTAAGAGAATTTTGCTGGCAAAAGCACTGCTAACTTGGACCAAAAGGAGTAGAGACTGTTCAAAATGAAAAAAATAACCTCTGGGCTCCCAACCTTCTATAGTTTAGAGGGAAGACTGAGAAAGCTACTCAGCTGCAAAATGGGTCATTTATTATAGAAGTGAAAGTTTTCTCAGATGGCTGAG
>JAQIFY010005577.1:0-10944 GCA_028533085.1 Varecia variegata | reverse complement strand
GAGCGCCAGGCCTAATATACGCTGGAGTCTAATGGGTGCAGGTGGAATGAATTACTCACAGCAATCAAAGCCCTTACTGCTGCGTATTTGAAGCAAGCTGGAAAGTGATGCCATTCGTATGGGAAGGAACACAGAGCGCTCCCTTAGTTTTGAGAAAGAAGCTGCTTCTCCATGTCTTTTAGGTGATGTAAGTTGGGCAGAAGAGAGACGTTCTACAAAGGGAAGAGGCTTCATTAAGAGCAATCACAGTTCCTGCCTGGTTGGCTCATTCTCAGAAAGCAAAGAGCAGTTACTGTAAGGAAGCTGGCTGTCTGGGCCAGCAGCTTTGTCAATGAATAATTTCCTGAAAGGAAGGGAATCTGCAGAGACCTTACACTATATTTGATCTCGGTGCGTGCGCACACGATGCAAGACTCTCTTTGATTCAAAGCAAGCGAGATAATTGTTTCCCAAACAGACTCTCGCCGGAGAGTGGTGCCCCCCCCGCCCCACGTTCAGCTGACCCATGCACCCGCAGCCCCGGGTCTGCCCCAGACAATTATCCTGTTTTGCTAGGGAACAAATTGCTCTTTTGGGGTAATTCTGAGCGAGTTTGCCAAGTTCACAGCCATCCCTGGGGAGCCTCTGGGGGAAAAGCACTCTCCAAATCCCCTCTCCGGCCCTTCCAGAGGAAAGCAGGGCATCCTGAATGATCCATCCCACCTTGCAAGAGGCCTCGGGGGCAATACGTTTGTTCCTGGTGCTCGTCAGATACTGGGGAACCAATTTCCCATGCAAGTAATTATGCATGCAATTAAGTAATTGTAGATGGAAAGAAAAGGAAAAAGAAGACAATGCCAAAAAAGAAGTTGTGTGCATTTAACTTTCAAAAGAGAGCCTGCAGGATGTAGGAGTTGAACCCCACTTGAATATTATCCTCACAAATCACTGAATAGAATCAAAAGCTGGGAAAGAGTAAAATGTCAATCTGGCATAATGTAGTAGCTAAGAATGTGCACCCCAAAGCCATGCTGCCTGCCTCCAAAGCCCGGGTCTGTCATTTATTAGCTGTGTGACCTTGAGCAGGTGACTTAAGCTTTCTGTGCCTCTTGTCTACGTACTCTAAAATCAGATTAATAATGCTGATATCATATAGTTGTCAAGGTTTAAATGAATGATATATGTGTGTACATGAGCATGTGTGTGTGCCTGTCCATCTATCATCTACCTACCTATGACTATCTGTCTATTTATGGCTTAGAACAGTGCCAGACATCATACAATTGTTAGCTTTTGTTTTCTTTAACTGATGATGTTTTAAGCAAATGCTAAGCAATCACTTCACAGGGGAGCTAAGACATTTATCGCTGTTCGTGATTCTTTCCTTCTGACCTTCTCTTGTTAGTGTTAGAAAATCAACCGAACAGGAAAGGTTAAAGATATCAAGTACGTAGTTTAGGAGATAACAAAAAGTAAGTGGCTTCTGATTCTGGCAGTGAAAGTGTCAAAGCCACGCACCTCAGGACTCTCCGGAGGACCGGTGTTGTTTACAGTCTGTGTTTAAAATAATATTCCTGCTTAGTTGGGCCTCCCCTCGGGACAAAGCAATTTCAACAGTAACAGAGGATTAATTAAAGCCGGTCTCGCTGGTGAGGCTGGGGGTTCGGGATGGAGCGGCGGGGTGCACCCCCACCGCCCCCACTCCACACAGGGAAGGGGCCAGGCCTGCTGGAAGTAATTAGTGCGGCCCAAGGGCAGGCTGAGACTTTTGGTTCATTTGTATGATTTTGATTAATACTTTAATTTCACCTCCTTTGAATGCGGGAGAGGTAAGAAATAAGTAAGGAAGATAGGGCCTCGAAAAGCCAAAATCAATAAAGAATGAATCTCTTCCCAGTCCACCTTGGGCAGGGCTACCTCTCCTTCATAGCTGGCAGGGGCCTCTGGATTTATGTCAGTGCTGTGAGAGACGGGTGGCCCGGGGTTCCCTTAGGAGAGCAACAGAGACACACCTTGGGGCCGGGGAGGGGGCTGGCTGGGAATCTCAGTGGCCGCAGGAGGGGCAGGACGTAGACTCCTTTGTATACAAGAAATGTCCACACACTGCCCTCTGCCCCTCTGTCTGCTGGGAAGCTCAACTTTCTCAGCTCTTCTAGTGTTTTAAGGTGCAGCATCTTGGGCATCAGCCTTGCCCCCTTCCAGCCATCTTCTACTGGACCTTCTAAGGAAGGACCTTCTAAGTTAAATATGAGACTGCTTCACTCTTTGTTCAAACACTCCAAGAACAGACTTCACGGGGTCCATGATCCTATCTGGAAATTGCATGCAAAAGTGGGAGACAGAGAGTCCAGAGCTCCCTGGACCCTAAAAGGCTAAGAACCTCTGATCCAAGGGGTCTCTATCCCTTTTAGGACGAAGCTGGAGCTCCTCAGCACAACACGCTACTTCCTGTGATCACAGCTCCTCTGCCTGGTGGTCCTCTCCTTGCCTCCCTCACTGGGCACACGGGGTACTATCACCAGTCAGACCAGGATCTGCTCCTACAGCGCCCTGCTAAGCCCCACCCTGCCTGGAAACCCCCTGCTCAGACCTAGACCCAGCTTCCCCCTGTAACCCCCAGTCCTGCTGAGCCTTTGTCCCCTGCAGCCAAGTCTAGATACCCTCCGACACATGATGGCCGAGAGCTGCCGGACGGCCAAGACCTTGTCTTGCTCAGATCTGTGTTTCCAGGGTCTGACGAGGTATTGGACTGAACTGAGCAATTCACAAACATGTTAAAGAACAAGAAAATGTTCTAGAGCTGTGCCACTCAATAAGGTGGCCACTAGCCACATGTGGCCATTTAAATTTAAGTGCATTAAAATTAGATAAAATTAAACCTTCAGCTCCTCAGTGACAGTAGCCTCTGCTTCTCAAGCACTCAGTAACCACATGTGGCCAGTGGCTGCTGGCCTGGGCTGCATTCTGTCGTGTGTTGTGTAGTGAACATACGTGCTCTGGGCATCTCCATCCTGGCAGAAATGTCGGAGGACAGCCCTGCTCTAGGAAGTCTCCAAACTTTTCCACTGTGGACGTTCTAGAGTCACAGGAATCTGCAAATTCCAGGGCTGTTTGCTCTCTCTCCTGCTGATCCCAGGCCTTTTTTCCAAAGTCACTGAGACTGTAAGGGCACCAGCTGGCCACTCTCAGTGTGCTTTTCCCAGACATGGACTCTCTGGGTCACTGGCATGCTTAGGAGGGAGATGGCAGGAAAGGCAGGAGATCTCACCGCTTTCCCTTGGAACTCCAAGCCCCTTCCTGTGCTGTGCTAGGGACCGTTGGATGGGAGAGGTGGGGGCTCCTGGCGCTCCTCTGGTGTAGGCTCATCTAAGAGTGGGGACGTCACTAAATTAAATGCACCTTCTGGACAAACCTTCCAGCCCTGAGGGCTTGGAGACAGGCTCAGGGAAAGCAAACTTCAGGGGAGGGGGAAACTCCTGAAAACACAGTTGGTAAATTTTTGAAGCAAGGCTGAGTTAGGGTTTTGACAGGCCAGGAGTGTTTTCCAAGCATAGAGGGCAGTGGGGATCTCAGGCCAGGGAGCCAAAAGCTTCCCTTCAGTGCCAGTGTGTGCCAACGTGCCCACGACCTTTGGCATGTCAGGGGCACACGCTCTGCACCACAACTGACCCCTTTGTTCACTAGAGGGAGGGATAGTCAGGATCTCTCAGGATCCCCATTTCAAAGTGGGGAGCCTGAGGGTGCCGGCCTGCTCCCTTGTGGAAGCTCTTAGAAGGAAAGGCGAAGTCGGGAAATTCACGGAAGGCCCATTAGCTCAGTGGGTACGGTCTGCTCCGCTGAGGGCTTCAACACGAGACCCACGCTCACCATGCAGGCCCTTTCTAGGTGATGTAAGAGAACACAGGTCTTCGCAGTCCAAAAGTGGAGAAAGAAACCAGCCAGATGTTTGGAAATATCCCGAAATCTTTTCCACGTATCCACAGTGCTTGGGAGACGGAGGCCCCCGCCAGTTGGAAATGAATGAACAACAGCTCACAGCACCGCGGTTTGCATAGGTGTCATGCTGACACATCTCTTCCAGACATCGTCTCATTTCGATATTCTCAACTGCTCCAGGTAGGCAAGGTGGAAACTGTCGGTGCGGCTGCATTGCAGATGCAGAAGTTAGACCTTGCCAAGGTCGCTCAACAAAAGCAGCGCAGCTGGGTCTCAACTCCTATTCTTCAGCTTGTGCTGGTCTCCCCGGGCAGCACTGCTTTGGAATGGCCATTGTGGGGCAGTGGGGAGATGAGTTCTTGAACCAAGAATTACCTCTGTGATGCAACATGTCATTCCAGACAGTGTCCGGGCTGGAACATCTGTTTACATGTCAATATCCAGAAATGGACAACACAGAGACGTTGAGAGAACCCAAAGATAAAACCAGTGTCTTTCTTTTTTATATGTGAAGCAAGAACTTGGTCCAAGTCCCTTCCTGTAGGTTCAGATTCCTCCTATGCAATTTGGGGAGAAGGATCCCTTCCACACGGGCACTGTGTTGGAGAACAAACACATTGCACTGAAGCGCTTAGCCAATTGTAGATGATCACACAATGTCATTTGCTTTTATTATTTTTTCCTTTTCTTATGCAGGCTTGCAGGAATGGTTAGAAAGAGGCAGGTAGATAAATAAAGCTACTTGTTCGTGTTCCTAGAGTAAGGGTCGAGGCCAGTGCACCAATGCTTTTAAGAGGCACAAGACTGGCTCTCCCCAGACTGTCCTGGCCGGCAGAGTGTTCTGCAGGCAGGAGGGATGTACGTGGCCGGCACTGCAGAAACCCACTTGTGCCGGCACTCAGGGCCTGAACCGAGGTCCCAGAACCAGAGCTCTGAGGTGCTCCGTGGCCCCACTTCTGTCTCTGGGAAGGCTGCCCCATCCATCATGTGCTCCCTGGCTGCCTGGCCCACCCACGCCTTCTGTTTCTGCCCATCCCATCTGCCAGGTCCAGGCTGGAAGGTGGCTCCTTGCAACCTGGAGGGAAGTGGCTGGGGGTCCTGTTCCCCTTCGCTGTGTGCGGCGTGAGGCAGTGCTTTTGTATAACTTAGCAGGAACTGCATGAACTCACTCTGCTTCCCGGCTGGCAGCCCTGCTCACCTCTCTGCGTGGGCTTCTGCAGGGTGGTGATTAATCTCAGAGCTGGGATGAGGATGGAGCCGCCAAGTGCCCCAGGCTAGGGCCAGGCCCTCAGTGAGCCATACCTGGCCTCTCACGCTAAAGGAAAAACAAACGCAGCTGCCAAGAGAATCTACCCTTAATGAACAACTGACCCCCTATCAACTAGCTGTTTTAGTTTCTATAATGGAGAGAGGCAGACAAGAAGCCCAGTGGGACCTGGGAGGCACAGGTTCTAGCCCCAGCTCCTCCGACTGTGCGTCACCGAAGGCATGGCAGCCCCCGCCCCAGGCTCAGATAACTCAACTGCAAAGGAGGAATAATCTGACTTTTAAATCTGAACGTGGCCTCATATAACATATTGGTGACTTTTCAAAATCTAAAGCAAGCTTGATAGATACTCTTTTAAGTTAAAAAAAAAAAAACAAAAAAACTCCATCCATTTTTCACGATGATTTTGGTGGGAACAAATTGGCACAGCCATATGTGAACAAAGTGTGTGGTCCCGACATGGAAATAAGTCCACATTAGGGTTTGTGTGTGTGTTTCTGTCTTCTCATTGTTCTTCACAGTCATATCTCTTTCCTGCCAGTAATAATAATAATGATTAATTTGTGTTGGGTTCCTACCGTGAGCCAAGTCCTATCTAAGCACTTTACCTGCCATCTTACTTCATCCTCAGCAAATCCCACAGGTTGGTGCGAGGGTTCTTGGCCATTGATAAATGAGGTGACTGTGGTTCAGAGGAGGAAAAATCCTGCCCAAGCTCACATACTCAATAAACACAGGGCCCAGAACTTTGGGAATTTAAAGGCCGTGGTCGGCTGCTGTGCACTCTGGGGCTGTCGGTTCTTTCCACAGTGTCCAAGTCTGGGGTCAGCCTGAGACCCACACAGCCCTTCCTCTGCTCGGCTGGGCTCACAGAACAGGACGTCACAGGCTCACGGCCACACAGTGCCAGTCCTCCTCCCTGTGCTGATCCGACGTTGCAACTGGACTCACAGCCTCGCTAAGCTGCATGCCACGGTGGCCCTCTGGGTGTCTAAGGCCATGAGTCCCCAGTGGGGGCTGCTCCCAGGAGCTGCTGCAGGTGGGGACCTGGGGAGGTCTCCCCCAGAGCCCTGGAAGGCACAGGGAAGAGTGAAGAAAGTGAGTGGGAGACAGGGAAGAGGGAGGAGGAAGGAAAAGCATTGCATAGTGTATCAGAATGCAAGCGTGAGCACTCAAATTTTAAGGTGCAGTTAAAAACCATGCAGACAAGAACATTTGTCCCAGGTTCCGGAACATAATGCCACCGCAGAAGCAAGCTGGGAGCCGACACTCACACTCGAAGCTGGTGTCCCTTAGTCTGGACATCTGTGTGGTCAATACACTTACTAAAACCAATCTTTGTGCCAAAGTGTATTATTGAAAAAATGAGTTAACTGCTATATCCACCTGCAGGCAGATGCTGGAGCACTGGTAGTGCTTAACACACTGACTGCTACACTGGAAAAACAATTATCCTTGGGGCCGTGGTGTTTTATTATGAAAATAGAAGAAACACTTAAAAAACAAAACGACCCTAATTGAATGAAAAATTATTTTTAATTGTTTTCTGTGTGTGAGTTAGATGCAACTTAAAAAACAGTTCACATGGCTCCCAAGGTGAAGAGATGTGTGAGTTATATATGCTTCACGAGGCCCCGGGCTCAAAACTAGCATGAGTTAAATCCAACTCTCATGGCAGTGAATGTGTTAAACGGCAAAGCCTGTGGATTATCTATATGCAAAGACTAAGATTATAAAGATTGTGCTCAGCATTACCTTACATTCTTAAAATTTGCAAATTTTCCCCATACCAGAAGAGAATGTGCCATATACTAGAGATGGGACACAAAGTCAGCCCCTCTCCAAGCTGGGCTTTGTGGTTGAGGCTCCAGGGTGGATGGACGGGTGGTCCGGGGGCAGACAGACCTGCTCTTGAACTCTCACTGTTCTGCTTCCTAACTCTGAGTCTCCTGAAAAGTCACTTAAACTTGCCTGAATTTCCCTATTTATGATACAAATTACTTCGAGGAATTCTTGAATTTTTATGAGGATTCAATTGAATAATGTATCTAAAGTGTCTGACTCCGAGTCTGAAACGTAAGGATCACTTAATGCAAGCCATTTTCTACCTCTTCCTTCCGCTCACTGTCCTTCCTTGCTTCTGAGGGCCCAGCGTGTGGGGTCTGCCCCAGCACCTGGCACCGCCCTGGCCTGTTGTAGCCACAGGGCGGAAGCACAAACCACTGGGCCATGGTGCCACGCATCAGCCACGTTTCTACTTACAGGAGATCCAAAGTCATGCATGGTCTGTGTCTTCCCTGGGACAGACGACTCCCTGCAGACCCAGCATCAGGCTGGGATGTGGCAGGTGTCTCCGTCCTCCACGCACTGTCTAGCACTGTGGACACAGTCATTGAGTGAGACAGTCTCACAGAGATATGGCCCAGTGGTGGGGGCAGGGTGCTGGACGTTAAATGAAGAGCCACACACCCGGGTATGTAAGTTGCGATGCGAGATCGGCGTGGCTGCGTGTCTGAATGGCAATAAAGGGAGAGAGAAGGCGCGTTTAGGTGGAGAGCAGAGATGTGTGTCAGCTGTACTCCTACTCCGGCAATGGCGTGGGCTGGGAGTCTCTGGAAGGCCACCACCGAGCCCGGACATCTATAGCCTTCAAATCTGGCCACAGAATTTCCTTAGAGGGAGGCATGTGGTCCCGCCCGAGTCCAGCCCCGTCTGGAAAGCAGGCTGGGAGGGCAGGAGAGAGGGTCCTGCCCGTCGGCCCCCAGGGGTCCTGTCGCTCAGCGCTAGCTCCCGCTATTCTGAGTACAGGAAATATCAAGTTGAAACTTCTAGCAGATATTTTTATTTTTCTTTCACGCCGGATGCTGGGAGCCTGAACTGCCAGGGCGTCAGTCAAGAGGAAATGTTGGACGCCCGAAATGACACGCAGACGTGCTGAAGCCTGTCTCACACACAGCTCTCTCTCTCTCTCTCTCTCTCTCTCAGTTTACCCAGGTTTTCCTTATCTCAGGCTGAGTCAGAAATTACAACACTGAGTTTGTGCTAAGAGGATGAGTAAAGCCAGCAAAGGATCTGGGGCAAACCGGTGAAGGACTCTGACAAGTCACTTGGGAAAAGTCACTTAACCTCCCCGAGCCTCAGTTTCCTCATCTGTAAAACGGATTTGCTAAAGCCGACCACCTAGGCCACGAGGAAGAGAAATGTGATGAAGTGTTTAAAAGTCCCTGTCTAGTTAAGGTGTTGAAAGCATCTTGGCAGCTTGGGTATATTCGTAAATGGGCCTAAACTATATACTTGTCATAGATTAACTCCCAATGTGAGGTTTGTGGGAACGAGTCTATGCAGTTAAACTCCCTGTCCCATTTGAACTTTTAAGCTCAGAATGCTATCATTCATTCCCCACTGTGCAGATGGAGAAGCAAGTCAGAGAGCAGCAACATGCCTCGGGCGCGTGAAGAACCACGTTCAGAGTCGATGTGAACGTTTCTGGCTTCCAGATATGTCTCTAGAATCCCATATAAAAAGAGCCTCCTGCTGACATAGAAATCTCATAAACAAAGTTCCGAGTCAGCCAGGATTTATCCCCAAGGTGAGCTGCAGTTCAACACACATAAAAGAGGAAGATTTTTAGTTATCTTCCTGAAAACCTTCTCATCTTGGGGGGTTCCTCCCCCTAGGAAGGCAGCAAGATGCCTTCAGAAGAAACTGATGTTCAGAGACCTGCTGCCACATGCCCCGTGGAGCTCTTCAAACCTGTGTGACCTCAGGCACGAGAAGTTACTCTAGGACACCTTGGTTTCCTCATCTCTGAAATGGGAGTAAGGATAAGCCTTCTTTTAAGGATCAACTAGGATAAAGTATACCGAGTGCTTAATGAACTCCCCTGCCATACCCATTGTCTGAGATAGTAATTTCTTCCCAGGCTGTGTGATTTAAATTCAGAGAAGACTTCACCTGCCCAGGAGCACAGACCCATGTTGTCCTGTTCACATATTAGGGCCGTTTTTAAGCCCGGAGGAAACGAGTCACATGAAACCCCTGGCATAAAGTCGGTGCTCAGGGAATTGTAGTGGGTTCAATTCCTTGCAACTCTGTCTCCTCTGGGCGCTGGAGGATTGGGTGGGTCAATGGTGGACACCCGACAGTCATTAAGTCATCTTAGCCATCTGCTGTCCCCAGCACACAGACTCTCCCCACACCAGTGGAGCTGTCAGCACTACACTCATTCCAAGTGGGCCTCTTTCCCGCAGGGCGTCCAGGACAACGTGGACGGAATCAGGAAGATGCAGCAAGCAAAGACCACGTGGGAGAAGGCAAGATGGAAGCCAGGAGAAGAAAGGAGAGTACGAGAAGAAAACGGAGGCAAAGGGGGAAAAGGGAAGAAACAAAGAAAGAAAGAAATGACACTGAAAGAACAGATGTGGAGGAAAGGGGGAGGTGGGAGAAAGAGGGGTGATGTTGCAATCCACCGTCCTGCCTAAAAGCTGAGCGTGTTCGGTCGGCGCGCACACTCGGAGCCAGCTCTGCCTCTCAGCAGCCCTGCTGCACGCCAGGGAACCTGGGCGGCTCGGCTCAACACCTGTGCCCCCAGTATGGTAACGGGGACAGTGATGGCACCCTTCCACTGGGAGGGGGCTGGGCATCACAGGAACTCATATTAATATGTACAATATTCAGCACTGCACCTGTATAAGTGTTCCATATGCTGTGACTTCTATTATAATAATGCCTGTTATCATTACGGAGGTGGAAATCAGGGGCCAGGGTGGGGAAGGGTTGCCTTGTGACAAAGCGAACAAAGAGCTCAAGTTGCACACTGTAGAATAGTGTCTTTTCTCTTCTTCAGCCAGAGGAGAAGTGTGGCAATGAGGGTAAACCTTCCAATCAGCAGCAGGTCCCTTTCTTGGCTGGTCATGGGGATCACAGACTCAGCATCGTCACAACGGTCCAGTTTCAAAGATGAGAAGCCAGAGCTCGGAAAGGGGAAAGAGCTTGCTCAGCACCTGGAGGCCCTGCTAGAGGCCTTGCCAGCACGAGGGGCCCTTGTCATCACTACACCAATCGGTGACATCTCCAGTCCAGTGCTGTGGTGGGAAGTGGGCTGAAAGTCAGCGTTCTTAGCTGGCTCCGCTTGGGCATGTAAATGTGCAGCTGTGCATGCACACACACACACACACATGCACACATGCACACACACACACACACACACAGCGGAATAGCAGGAAGTGTTGGCTTGACTTTACTTCGTTGCATCTGACCTTCCTGGCGCTGTTATTTCAGTTTGCTGCCCTCTGGTTGCCCAAAACCGTCCCCCAATTTCATTACTGCGGAGCCCAGCATCTGGTTTCATGCAGGTCTCGCCACATGACTCCCTGGGGAAAGCGAATCAGGCGTGGTGGGTTTTTGAATTTATTTTTTATTTTTTTGCCCCAGAGCCTCGCTCCATTGCTGCAGGTAGAGTGCTGTGGCATCGTTGTAGCTCACTGCAACCTCAAACCCCTGGGCTCAAGCGATCCTCCCACCTCGGCCTCCCAGAGTGCTGGGATCACAGGTGTGAGCCACCGCGCCCATTTGAGTGCGCTGGTGTGGTTTGGCTTCACACCTCTGTCTTTTGTGATGCCTTTATTAGCCAAGATGGATTTCTCGCAGCACAGGCAGGCGTGCTCTTTGGGCAAAGGGATTACTGTCGGGAGCACACTGCCCATGATGAAATGTTTACAAGGTGACGTCTCCACACATGGTGCTCTCCCTCAAGTTCACTA
>JAQIFY010005576.1:0-10944 GCA_028533085.1 Varecia variegata | reverse complement strand
GCCGGAATTTTAATTGGCATTACATTAAATCTGTAGATCAATTTGGGAGAAAATAATATCTTAATATGGAGTCTTCTGGTCTATGAGAACGATCAATCTCTGCATTTCTTTAGATCTTTGATTTCTCTAAGAAATATTTTGTAATTTTCAGTGATAGGTCTTACACATCTTTGTTTAATGTATCTCTTAAACATTTTGTATTTTGATGCTATTATAATGGTTTTTTACATTTCTATTTCTTTTTTTTATGTTTCTTTTTCCACATACCTTGGAATAAATTTCTATTTCCAACTGTTCATTGCTACTATCTAGAAATACAATTAATTTTTATACATTGACTTTGTACCCTGTCACCATGATAAACTTATTAGTTCTAGAAGTTAATTTGCAGATGGCTTAAAATTTTTCACATAGTCAATAAAGTGGTCTGCAAATACAAACAGTTTTACTTCTGCCTTTCTAATCTATATGCCTTTTGTTTTTTTCTTGCCTTATTCCGTAGGCCAGTATTGCATCCAGTGCCGGACAGGGTGACAGGAGATGTCCACGCCTTGTTCCTGATCTTGGGGGAGAGAACTCAGCATGTAGATTTCACACAGACATCCTTTATCAGGTTCAGAGGGTTCCCTTTTATTCCTCGTTTCCTGAGATTTGCTCGTCATATTTTAAGTTTAAAACTATTATAAAGTAGTATGTAATCCCCATTTTGTAAATATAGACATAGAACAAATAGTAGGAAATAAATACCTCAAAATGTTCCTTTAGTAATTTCTTTGGCTGCACTTAACAGAAACCAGTATCATCATCATCACCATCATCATCATCACAATCATAATGGTTTAAACAAGTAAGGGATTATGATATTTTTATTTTCTTCTTTATACTTTTTGGTAGGTTTAACATTTCTACAATGAACCTGCACTGCTTTTATAACAGATTAATGGAATAATAAATGCCAATCAACGTGCAGAGGAAAGGGCATTACGTAGTTAAATATGCAGCCTCTCTACACGTCTACCTGAAACCGCAGACAGTCACAGACCTCCTGGCCTGCGCCCTGGCGATGGGTGATTCTCAACAGGGCTTTATAAAACAAAACCACATACACACTTCCCAGGAACGTCTCCATTCCCAGGGTTATGACATCGTAAGTGGGCCACCCCACACCGTGAGCCCTCACAGGGCCCCTTGGTCAGGCCCAAGTGCAGCTCACACGAGCCCTTTTGGGCTAAAATGTGGACAACCACCAGCATGTCCGCTGGCTCTCGGCTCCTCCCCAGCATGGGAGTCCGCTGACATTTGCCTTAGATTCCCGTCAGAACAGACAGCTTCGGGTAGAGAAGGAAATTGGCCCTCGGAGATGGTTTAACACCCATTAAACGCAGCAAAGCAAACAACGTGATAGATGAAGTTCAAAGGAAGACCTTTCCAGCCACAAATGACAGCCCCCTGTCCACTCAACCCCTTTGCACACACGTCCAGCCATCTGTTCCCGCACAGGCCCAGACGGAGCCCCCGGAGCCCAGGCTGCCAGTGCTCCTGGGACAGTTTTGTTGGTCCCGTCGATGCGGGTCTGAAATTATTTCATTCGAGTATGAGATGCAAGTGAAAGAACAACACACGGGGTCACTCTGACCTTTGCGGGAATATCTTACATGACTTCCCCGAGGACCAGAAGGCCTTCTCAATTACCAGAGCTACGCAAGCTTTCAAAACGCTCTAGGACTCAAAACCAGCAGTGCGGACAGTAAATGAACACAGAACTAGACCATATAAAGGCCCCCGAAACATGCACCACAAATTGGGGGCAGAACTCAGAACCCGCTTCCACCCACAAGCCTGCAGCACCAGTCCCAGCTGAACTCCCTGGGCCCCACACTCAGCGGGTTAATGAGGCCAAGTTTCAAGGTCTCCTCCAGGGTGGACAGCGAGGGGCTCTCCCGGAGTCACATTTGCAGGCTCAGAAAACTCAGTCAGCCCTCCCGGAAGTGGGGAAGTCAAGTGTGTGGAGCTGAAACCCTCATCCACCCTGCTGCCCCGAACGAGGCTTCTCCCCCTCTGCCCAGGCCAGCCCCTCTGTCACCCACCTCTGGGCACCCCGGACATCAGCTCCACCGCACCCCACGCCCTGGGGGTGCTCCGGTGTAGAGCGTAGGCCCCAAACATTCACCCAGTGTGACCATCCGGTGGGGAGGAAAGCCCAGGATCCGCAGAACCCTGACATCACTGTCTACTCCAGCAGCCACGGCCGGGACTCAGCAAATGCACAGATGGCCAAAGAGGGGCAGAAGGACAGAGGAAGTAACTAGCATCTACTAAATGTCTACTAGACATTCTAGAAGATTCTAGGAGGTGCTAGAAGATACCCTTACATTTTCCTAAGTGGGAGGAGGGATATAAAGCCCTAAAAACATGTGAGTTATTATTATTATTAATAATTCAACTCCACATGACAACCTTGCGGAGCAGGAAGTACTGCTTCCTTCTCCAGGTAGGAAACTGGAGCTCACCTAAAGGCCCAGGGGACGTGGGACATGCCGCAGGCCCAGTGAACGGCCCAGCCAGGTCTCAGGCGTGAAATAGCAGCTCACTCTGCCTCAGGAGCAGAGAGGGGGCAGTGATTGGCTTAACAGGGTGAGCAGCCCCAGTTATCTAACACGGGGTCCACCTGGGTTTAACAGCTGAAGGGCAGCTGTTAATGCTGCCCAGGGCATGGTAATTCCAGAGATAATTGCCTGCTGGTTGGAATGTAATTCTGCAATAAAAGGGCTTTAAAATGGCCCTAGGCTTGGATACAGTGAGTCAACGTCTAGGAATCCACCCCAAGGAAAGAATCAGAGAGGCAGAAAGGACTTACCAGAAAGATGTTCATCCAAGTGTTATTTATAACAGCAACAGCTGGAAGCAGCCCAAACCCAACACGAGAGGAACAGTTAAGTAAACTGTAAAACAAGCACACAATGGCGTGCTCAGCAGCCACTGGGATATCTACAGAGTTTATAAGGACAGGGAGAAGTGTCCCTGTCTAAAGGCAGGACACAACACTGTTTCTACACATGAGCTCACCATGTAAAGGAAAAATGTGAGGAAAGGGAAAGAAAAAGTCATTTTGATATTTCCCAAAGTTGTTATGACTATTTTTATAGTCAGGAAAAGTTAACAAATTTATTTGGAGAATCAGTAGAATCTCTGACTCTATAAGCAAATATCCTGGAACATGTGGACTTTCTACCTCCCAGTTCTCACCACAGTTTTCCGACGTCTTTCTGCCAGCAGGGCACTTTCCTCCCTTCCCTGCCGTCCACACCCTGCCTCAGCAGAGAGCCCTGCTCTGAACTCCTAAAAGGCACTCAGCACCTCGTCAGTGTTCTGACTACCCTGGCTACCGCTGCTGCAACTGGATTTCTCTTGCCTCTCAGCTCAAGCCAACAAACAAAGCTTGAGAATCCAGTTGTGTCTGGTGCTATTCTGAGCACAGCAGAAGCTGAAGTGAGTCAGCCCTTCCTTGCCCTCAGGGAGCCCTGGTGTAGACAGCAGAAGTCTGAGGTGTTCATAAACCACTGTAACACAAAATGCAAATTGCTACTGTAGATGAAGCAGCCCAGAGATATGATGGAAGGAAGGAAGGAGAGATGGATAGATGAGTAAATGAAGGGATGAGTGGATGAGTGAATGGACGGATGGATGGATGGTGGATGGGTGAATGGATGAGTGGATGGATGGAAGGATGGTGGATGGGTGGATAGATGGATGGATGAGTGAGTGGATGGGTGGGTGGATGGATGAGTGGATGGATGGAAGGATGGTGTATGGGTAGATAAATGGGTGGATGGATGGGTGAATGGATGGAAGGATGGTGGATGGATGGGTGGATGGATGGTGGATGGATAAATCAATGGGTAGATGGATGGAACGATGGTGGATGGGTGAATGGATGGAAGGATGGATGAGTGAATGGATGGAAGGATGGTGGATGGGTGGATGGATGGATGGGTGTGAGTGGATGGAAGGAAGTATGGTGGATGGGTGGATAAATGGGTGAATGGATGGAAGGATGGTAGATGAGTGGATGGATGGATGGTGGATGGGTGAATCAATGGGTGGATGGATGGATGGAAGGATGGTGGGTGGATGGATGGGTGGATGGATGGAAGGATAGTGAATGGGTGGATAGATGGAAGGATGAGTGGATGGATAGAGGATGGATGAATGGATGGAAGGATGAGTGGATGGATGAATGGATGGAAGGATGGTGAATGGGTGGATGGATAAATAGATGGATCAGTGACTGCATGGATTTATGGTTTGCATGGCTGGGTGAGTGGGTGGATGGATATATGGGTGAGTGGGTGATTGGATATATTTATGGTCTGGATCAATGGATGGAGGAATGGATGGTTGAATGGATAGGTAGGTGGATAAGTAGATGGACAGATGGATGGGTGGATTAACAATATGGATGGACAGGTGGGTGGATGGACTGATAGTTGGATGAATGGGTGGGTGAGTGATTGGAAGGAAGTATGGTTTGGAAGGATGGATGTGTGTATGGATAGGAGGATGGCTATGTGGGTAGATTAATGGGTGGGTAAAGACAGCAATGCACCTTTGCTAATTCAAACTCAATTTAAGGAACCCAAGGCCTCATTTCTTGCTGCTCTCCCTCTCCTGCTACCCCAACTCAGGCTATGCTGTAGTCAAGTGAAACCCCTTACTCCAAGACCAAGATCACACCACACCAAGGCCTTTGCACATTCTGTTCCCCATACATGGAATCCCTGAGCTGAGCTGGACAACTCTACCTCTGAGAAAGATTTCCTTAAGCCCCACGCCGGATTGGTGGCCCTCCTCAGTGCTCATTCTTATTGTATAATATTTGACCATTTTTGGTCAACAGATGTCAATTTCACATGGATCACAAGGTCCTCTGATTGTCCAATCCCAGCAGAACTGAGGACTCGAGGGCAGGGTCCACACTCATCCTTTTGCTTCCAGCATTTGGTGCCATGATTACCCCAAAGTGCCTGGCACATCCATAAACTGTCAGAGGAACAAGTGCACTAGGGATCTAAACTCCTGCCCCACCCCCAACAACAGCTCTTGTTCCAAAACAACAGACCAGCTCGGGCTCTCCTGGTAGGAGCAACAGTGGCTGAAGTCTGGGGGGAAAGTTCACGTTCCCACAGGAACCTCGTAGAAATGGCCTAGGAAGTGAGTGGGGATTTCGGCTTTTTTTCTAGGACAAGGGAGTCTCTGTTGCCCACACAGAGTCACTTCCCCTATGGCCAGGCACTTGTCACTCCCTCCCCTGACTGTCCACACCTGAGGACTTCCAGGTGAGGGACCCTTAAGCCTCCTGTCTGGGCTGGCTTCCCACGAGGTGGGGTGCCTCTGAGCAGAGAATCAGCTGGTAAGGGAGACTGCAAGGACACCTGTGACTCAGCACTGTGGAAAGGGACAAGTCTAATGACAGCAGGTGGCCCTGCTGCTGGACACCAAGGTGGGACCAGCCCAGCCGGAGCCAACATCAAGGATGATGTGGACAGCCTCATGGCCCTGTCAGGAGTGGGTAGGGATGGGGCAGGGTTACAAGTGACAACCGAGCCAGGTGTGCCTATGTATCATAGGTCACAGGCCACACCCACCTCCACACCTTCAATTGCTGAGCCCTAAAGCTTCCCCCTGCAAAGGCTATGGCTCGAGTGTCCTTGGGCTACTCACATTGTCCCCCCAACCTGCTGCCCCCACCCCCAAGCCCTGACTCCACAGCCCCTGGGCCTGAGAGGGCCTGGAGGTGTTTGCAAACCCAGGTGCCCGCAGAACAGGCTGTCCCCTGGTGCCATTCACGGCCAGGCTGCTGCTGACTGTGCTGAGGCACAATGCAAGTGCATCCACTCCAGAGGGAGCACCGGACGACGGCAGGCGCGCAACTCGCACAGGTTCCGGGCTAGATCCAGGACTTCCAGCTCTCGGCCACAGGGTTCTGGGCAGCCTCCTCCCTGTTTCTCGTTTCTTAGACAAGCTGATTATCATACCTGCCCCAGAGGGTGGAAACATGTCTATGGAGCTCAGTGCCTGACCCACAGGAGTGCTCAAAAAGTGGCCCATGTCACTGTGCCACCACCTGTCATCCTCACTGGGGTCACGTGGTTCCCACCCTGCGGAGTTACCCTGTGAGGGTAACTCAACATTGTATGTCATGAAAGGAGAAAACAGTGAATTTAATAAAGGCCAAAATCTTACCCCATTGCACAGATGGAGAAACTGAGTCCAAAAGAGTCCCCTGCACCAAAAATCTTACAGAGTCAGTGCCCAGCCAGGGCCAGCCCAGGCTCAGGTCCCCACTCACCAGCAGAAGGAGAGGGACATGGCAGCTGGCCACACCCCATCCCCCAGGCACCCCCATTGAGGGAGCCCCCTTGGAGGGAAGGACAGACTCACTTCCCCGCCCTGCAGGCAAACAATAGGCAAAGGCCTTGGCCCTGAGGGCCCTCGGCCACCTGGGAGGGAGGCAGAGGGCAGAGCGCACCAGGCTGGGACCTGCCCAGACAGGCACAACCTTTGTGCCCCGGAGGACGAGCCCCCTGAAGCCCACCCACACCCACACACTGATTTGCAGGAGCTCCTTGCATATCAGCCCTTTCTGTCATGCACACTTGTGTTCTTTTCTTACAGCGAGTAGTTGTTTACTTGGTTTTCTTTTGTACACACAAAAAATCTTGACTTTCATGGAGTGCATTTTTTTTTTCTTTTATAACTTCTGGGATTTACGTAGTACTTGGAATGGCTTCCCCATTCCCAGATTATAAAACTCAGTCTCCCATGTTTTCTTCTAGTAGTTTTATGGTTTCATTTTTAAAGCTCGCATCTTTGATCCATCTGGAATGCTTTCTGGTGCAAGAGCAGGGCGGGATCCAGCCCCTCTTTCCCAGATGGCCCCTGCGCCGTTCCAGCCCAGCTCAGTGACTCACCCTTTCTTCCCGCCAACGTGCAGGCCTGGCTTTCAAGGCAAAGGCTACGCACCCCCCGCTGACCGACTCCCATGGGTGGGGGCTGCTCACCCAGCCCCTGAGAGGCTCCCCCGACCCAGGTACAGCCCAGGGAGCCCCCCAGGCCCCCTGGTGGAAGCCCCCAGATGAAGCGCACGGCAGGCTTCCTCCACCCACTGCCACTTACAGTATCAGAAAAGGGGAAATGGCCCAAACACCCAGTGACAGGAGACACTTTAAAGTAATAGGCTTTCTGCAGCGGTCACGAATGATAACCGAATGCCCACACGCTAACGTGACGGGAGAAAGTCCAAATCTGCCGTGTCCAGACGCTGAGGCCTTTGCCTTCAGGGAGGGCAGCTGGGGACAGAGGCCCTGGGACCGTGTCCACGGGGACCATGTCCCGGATCTGCCACCCTGATGCATGGCCCTCTGTCCTCTACTCTTCATACTCAGACACTGTGGAATCTGAGTTTGGGGACTGTGAGTGATTTTTATATTCTTCTTTATATGTTTTGGTATTTTCCAAAATGACCATAATGAAATGTATCCTTTTTATTAAATATACGTGTGTGTGTGTGTGTGTGTGTGTGTGTGTGTGTATGTGTGCAGTGAAAGGAAGAGGGGGAAGAGGAAAATGCTCACGCATGGGGGTCTCTTCCTCCACTGAATGGCTGTGGCCCTCCCCGGCAGGGCTCAGCCAACGGCTCAGCACAGCCCTGACGCGGCTGCCCCTGGCGCCTCTCCGCCGGGCATCTCCCCTTGGGTTCCCTGGCGTAGGGGCTCAGTTCCCAGCCCCGGTGAGCCACCAGCCCAGCCTCGGACAGGCACAGCCTCAGGACAGCAGGGGGTGGTGGCGAGAGGGAGATGGGGTGTGCTTTGTCCTGGAAAAGGCCATGGGCTGACTCCAGGATGGGGAGTCCAGATGTCCGAAGCCTCAGGGCCCGCCCCGTCCTCCCAGGACACCCCCTCTTCTCCCCGGGGGCAGACTGGGAGCTGTTCGGCCAGGGCCTGCACCTGGTCCACCGCACGGCAACGAGCGGGCACAGGCACTCACGAAACATCAAGTTACATTTGGGGAAGGTGGTCTCTTCCACCAGCCCCTCGGCAAAGCTACCACAGTGCCTTTGACATTACACATGCCCACAAAGACACATGCCAAGTTTAATCTAGAAGCAGTATTTTTAGTAAATGTCCAAACATGGGGCCTGACAGGACAGGCACACAGTAGGTGTGCAGTAGACGTTTATTAGGTTCAGTGAACCAGGTCGACAAGCCTCTTCTATGGTTAACGGCTTTGGAGTTTAGAGTTATAGACTCTGGCGCAAACTCTGTGGCCCAAGGAAGACGTGATTAACAACAGATTTGGGGCCCCGTTTTCCAGAGCGGAGCGTTCCGTGCGAGTTAGCTCACTCCCAGCCCGCTGGCGGCCGCCGCACCCCCGCCTCATCTGCGCTGTGGAGGGCCAGGTCGGGAAGCAGATCAGAGGAGAGATAAGGCCAGCTCGCGGGGAAGTCCTCCCATCTGGCTGCTCTCGCACCAGCCCCCACTGCCACCCTCACGCAATCACCCAGGGAACACGGGTGTCCCTGTTGGAGGGTTCGACAGTCCTTGGCAGAAAGCGCCCTGCACCTAGCTATGGATCAGCCGGGTGCTGGAGGGGGCTGGGGGCCCCGCTGGCACCGCAGGCCTGAGAACACCAGCCTCAGAGCGTCCCGGGCTGTCAGGCAAGTCCAAGTGGAAGGAAGGAGGCAGCTGGACTGGGCGAGAAAGCAGCTGAGTCGTCGGAGAAAAATGTGCGAAATGTTGAGCCTGACATGTCCCAGGGAGGGTGGCCGGCCCCAGCCCCACAGATGTCAGGACCATCCCTGGGTGAGTTATGCTCTGGCTGTTTACACTCCTGGAGAAATCAGATCAGGAAATATTTTAATAGGTGACTAGAAAGAGTCCAGACTACCTTCTCCAGAGGATTTTTTTTTTTTTTTTTTTTGGCCAAGATATTGACCAGGCATGGAAGTTTATGGGGAAAGGCACAAGCCTGGAGCCCAGTGCTTTCATGTGGGCTCAAACTCAGCACAGGGAGGGCTGGGTCACAGAAACCAATGACAGGCACAGAACCGGCCCAGCCTCTGCACACGCAGCCATGCCAGAGACGGGCTCGGAGCAGGGCGGCCTCCGTGTCCAGGGGGAGGCGCGAGAGGGCACACCCCGTGCCCCGCCAGCGCGACCCGGGAGCAGAAGCAGTCTGAGACGAGGCCTGGGAAGGGAAGAAGGGGTCTGAGGAAGAGCAGGCGGAAGCTGACAGCAACCAAAGAATTCCCAAACGGGGCTGCAAGATTTTCCCTAAGTTATTTACAGGGTGAGATGATTGATCCTGGAATTAAAGCAGTTTGGGTCGAAAGGGCCTGGGAGGTTCATCTGGACAGATTACAGAGCAGGGGCTGGCGGGGCTGGCGGGGCTGGCAGGGCTGGCGGGGGGGTGGCAATGGCGCAGCGGAGAGGGCTCTGGAGTGGACGAGCACCGTGGCCGAGTCTCGGCTCTGCTGCCCGATGGCCCCGACCCCCAGGCAAGCCCTCCTGGAGGCAGGAGAACCATCCTGACCTCACAGGGCTGCTGAGTGGAGCAGAACATCACAGGCACAAAAAGGCACCCAGCACCGGGAGGCGCTCGCCACACCACCAGCCATGTGCCCGCGTGACTGGAGATGCCAGGACACGGGGGCTGGAACCTGCCTTGGTACACAGCACGCCTGCTGCAAATGGGGACTCTGCCTGGGGATCCCCTGACAGATCTGGGGTGGTGCCAAGAGCAATGTGAGGCACACGCTGAGTCAGACTAACGGCAGACGGGGGACGATCAGGGGCGCCCTGAGCCCACAGATCCCCAGGCGACAAGCACTGCCGGGCGGGTGCCCTGGGCCAAGCACCGGGAGGGCTTCTCCCACACCTCCCCAAGCACCCTCCCTGAGCCTTCCTTTCCTGCCAGCCCCTCTGGGGCCATCAACACAGCATGCCCCGACTCTGCCAGGCGGTGAGCTGGGGCCACCCCTCCGGCACCCTCCATCCTCCCCCAGGAGAGCCCAGGCAGCCGTGGGTCAGGGCTTCCGGCGTCCTAACAACCGTCACCCCTCCTCAGGAAGCCAGCTCAGAACATGGCAGTGCTCTGGGTTGGCCGACACCCCCGGAGTTCACAGGGCACTGTCAGTTCTACCAACAGCTACTCATGGAGCACCGAGGAACATAAGAGATGCAGGAGACCCCGCCTGTTCCGTGGTCTCAACTGTGCCTCCTCAGACTGTCACCACAAACCTGCGAGGCATGCAGACATCGGCAGCTGTACTGCACACGTGAGGACTGAGGCACAGGAGACAGATGGCGGCCTGAGGTGGCACCGCGAGTGTTATACAACCTCCCCAGCCAGCTGGGTCTTGATGATGCCTGATAGAGCTGGGGTGCAATTCCGGCCTTGGCCTCCAGGTGGACCCCTCCCACTCCTGGCCTCCAGCCAGGTAGGTTGGGGGCTCCAGGGTCCTTACAGTGAACCAGGGCCTCGCTCTGCTGCTGCTGACTATGAATTCCCGCCACTGAGGTGACCTGCACCTAGACACGCCCAGGACCACACATGCAGGATCATCCCTAGGTCCTTCATTTCAAATAAATTGAAATTCCCTAACTTCTCTCAAATCTGTCTGGCACATGTGGTAGCAGCAGGCACCAAACTGTGCAGGACTTTGACGATTCTTTAGGAACTGGGTCCATTGCGAGGGAAACTGAGGTTAGAGCTCCGCTGAGCCTGGTCCTCGGCAAGCCTGCGTGCTCTCGCCGGCACACGGGACGCACCGCTTTGCTGATGAGACAAAGGGCAGCTCAGAACTCAGGCCTGGCGCTGCTTCGCTCAGGTTCGCACTTTTCTCTTCTGAAGCACTGACAGTTTAAAGAGGTGGATCGGTCCCGG
>JAQIFY010005575.1:0-10945 GCA_028533085.1 Varecia variegata | reverse complement strand
ATATTTCATAATTGTGTTCTTGAGAATTAAACTAAGAACTTAATATAAAAAGTTCCACATAGCAAATAAGATTATTTGTAAAAACAAATATATTTATACATATGCACAGATAAATTTACATACATGCATACATATTTATATATATATGTGTGTGTACATATATTTAAATAACTAATATTTTGGCATTTTATAATGCAATGGCTCTGTTTAAATTTATGTGTAAATTTTGTGCACTCAGAGGCTATATTAGAAGTTTGTTTATATCTTTTTATGCTTACAAATGCTTTAAAGATTTATCAGTACTAAAATACATTATGTACATTTTTTTCCTAAAACTTAGAATTTGCTTCATTAATCAATATCTTTAACCATTTATGGTCAGATATTTTACATATAAATATATGAAAAATGATCTAAGAATTTGGCTAAAGATGAAGGCATTCACTATACTGTCCTTAAAAATTTTTTAAAGAGTGATCATTATTATCAATAGCATTCGAATTCTTACTATGTTTTACCACTGTAAATTGATTTGACCCTCAAAACACACTCTCCTACAGCTTTCTCCAAAGAATATATATTTTACTATAGATGGTTTAAATTAGATTTTCCAAAAGGGGTGCCCTTCACCCCATAGGGTGCTGGGGGTGTGATGGGGGACATGTTATTTAGTACATCAGGTGCCTGAGTCCCAGCTGTTACTCTGACTTCCTCCAGCTGCTGATGCAGGCACCAGTTCTGAGTAGGCTTTGACCTTCTTTGCACTGGTGACCTTATCAGTTTTCACTTACACTTAGGGCCTCTACCTCTGTTTTCTTTACCTAGGGACTTGTCTGACATAACAAATTGACACCGCTCTTAGCAGCCAACCTAACACTCAAACATGAGGACCCAAATGTGCAAAGTAGTTACCCCTGATGGAATCATCACTGACCTATCAAGAAGAGATGTTGATGGATAAATCCTTCCCATTCATGCCCTCAGCAGTTACTTCTAGGATGTATTTCATAAGGCTTCTCAAAAAGCCACAGGAGAGATCAACACTAGCCAACCATAGTGGTGATCAATTTGATAACTCAATTATGTACTGTTTTTCTTTCATTCTCTGTCCCCAACTCCTGTTTTCTGATATGACCTACCAAATATTCCCCCTGTACAGAAAATCTTTGATTTTGGCTCTGTTTTTTCCTGGACCAAGATTAAATCTGTATTCAAATACTTTGGCAAATGTTGTATACTAAATATTTCTCAGAAAATGCATAAAATACATTTAGATAATAAAAGGGTGAGAAATCAACAATAACTAAACTTGTTAACTTTATTTTACCTAGAATTTCCCACTTATTTGACTACAAATCCCTCTTTTCCACTACATAGCACCTATTGACATCTTAATACTAAAAATATGTTTATGACAAGAACACTAATAATGTATTTCTTCCATTGTTTCAGCATAATTTTAGTATTTGAAGACATGAAAAAGTTCATCCTTTATCTTAATTTTTGTGATAGTATACATCATGATCTTTGCTGTGAATTATCAAATCCACTCATATATCCTAGACATGTCTTTAAGGTCATTATTTAAAGTTGCTCATAATTCTTATTTTAGTTGAGAACACTTGCCTCAAAAACTGGGCAGAAATAGTAAAAATTAAAGTTAAATTTTAAAAAGTAAATAATGGAATGATTATTACATGTAAGGCCATTTGGAAAAATCTAAAATATTTTTTTAAAAAAGGATTAAGACTATTTCTGCAGCAAAGAATTTCCAAATATTCAACAACAACCTCAAACCACCCCCCCAATAACATTATTTATGTTCCTTAGTACTATCTATTTATAATCATTTCTTTTTCTGCCAGAAACATGGACACCTTTGCTTTCCATCATATTCCCTTCAAGGTACGTAGTTTCTTTGGTCAAGGAAACATGAATAGAATTGACATGCAATACTTCTTTTTTTTTTTTTTTTTTTCTTTTGAAACAGAGTCTCGCTTTGTTGCCCGGGCTAGAGTGAGTGCCGTGGCATCAGCCTAGCTTACAGCAACCTCACACTCCTGGGCTCAAGCGATCCTTCTGCCTCAGCCTCCCGAGTAGCTGGGACTATAGGCATGCGCCACCATGCCCGGCTAATTTTTTCTATATATATTTTTAGTTGGCCAGATAATTTGTTTCTATTTTTTAGTAGAGACGGGGGTCTTGCTCTTGCTCAGGCTGGTCTCGAACTCCTGACCTTGAGCCATCTACCCGCCTTGGCCTCCCAGAGTGCTAGGATTACAGGCGTGAGCCACCGCGCCCGGCCCAACATGCATTACTTCTTAGTAATTGTAGGAACACAAATTGTTATGAAAGAATCACTGATTCAAGTATCAGAAAGTAAAGTGCTCTAAACATTTTTTAAAAAGTAACAGCGCCCATCAAAGGGACACCAGAGCCAAACTGAAAGAGCTCTCAGCAACCAACGTTGGAAAAATGTGATCAACAAGATAAATAATCCAGTATTAACTTATAACTTAAGCTGTACAACAATTATTAAGCATCCATGCTAATGTAAATAAATGATGATTTAGTAGAAGACTATATGTGAAGATAGGGCTTTTAAAAATGTGATTAGTTAAAATGAGGCTATTAGGGTGGAATCCAATTCAGTCTAACTAGTATCCTTATAAAAAGAAGAGAGAAATAGAAGGGGAGACCCTGGGGGGCATGTTCACAGAGGAAAAGCCATCAGAAGAGGCAGCCGGGGGCAGCCATCTGTAAGCCAGAAGAGAAGCCACCAAGGAAATCTACCCAACTTGCACCTTGACCTAGTACTTCCAGCCTCCAGAACTGTGAGAAAATAGGCTTCTGTTGTGTAAGCCACCCAGTCTGTGATATTATGTTACGCCAGCCCTAGAAAACTAAGATAAATAGGTAGAGAGTTAGATATAGATAGTCTCACTCAAGGAGTTGAAGGTACATCTTCATACATGGCATAAAATTAATGACTTGGTACCAAAAAATAGGACATGGAAAGGAAAAGAAAAGTAACTTTAATATTTGAGAAAGCTGGCAGACACTACCTAAAGTAGAAGGGTACTTGATCTCGATGGTATGCTCCCCCTAAACCCTGTGGCTCTTGTATAATAATGAGAAAACCATCAGATGAATCCAAAGTGAGGGATGGCATATCTGTCTAGTACTCTTCAAAACTGTAGAGGTCATCAAAAAGAAGAGAAACTGAGAGACTATCACAGACCAGAGGAGACAAAGGGGACATGGCAAATAATCACAATGTGATGTCCTGGATTGAATAATGGAACAGAAAAAGATATTGGTTGAAAAGATAGTGAAATCTGAATATGGTATCAATTTAAGTTTATAGTACCAATACTGATTTCTTAGTTGGGACAAATAGAACACAGTTATATACAAAACTACATACAAACACTTAATCTAGGTAAATTCTGAAGTCCTCCAAATGAAAGAGTGGAAAAGTATGGCTAAGCTTTAAGCTGGTGATAATTTATGCAGAAATGTATTTCACAAAAGATCAAGTTAATTTATATTTTTCTAGCCCCATTCTCTTCTCTGGAACAAGGATTGTGCCTGATAAAATAAAATATTTTATTAATATTTCTACATTCACTGATGTATTCTATGTCAATGAAAGCTGTATTTGGTAGCAGTTTGGTGGAACAGGACACCTTAGGTCAAGATTTCTCAGCCTTCCATCTACCCAAAAGAACAAAAGACATTCTATAACAAAGACATCTGCACCCAAATGTTTATAGCAGCACAATTCACAATCACAAAGATGTGGAAACTACCCAAATGCCCATCAATACATGAGTGGATTAGTAAAATGTGGTATATGTAGACCATGGAGTATTACTCAGCTGTAAGAAATAATGGTGATATAAAATCTCTTATATTCTCCTGGAGTTGGAACCCATTCTACTAAATGAAGTATCCCAAGAATAGAAAAATAAGCACCACATGTACTCACCAGCAAATTGGTTTCCCTGATCATCAGCTAAGTGCACATTTGGGAATAACACCAATTGGGCGTCTGGCAGATGTGGGGGGGGGAGTGGATGGGGGTATACCTACATAATGAGTGCTATGTGCACTGTCTAGGGGATGGACATGCTTGAAGCTCTGACTCAGGGGGGTGGGGGGCATGGGCAATATACATAACCTAAACTTTTGTACCCCCATAATAAGCTGCAATTAAAAAAAAGATGTCTCAGCCTTCATCACTTTTTACTTTTAAAAATGAAAAGAATGTTCTTTTTTCTTTTTCTCAATAATCATCCTAATCCAAAGTTCAGCCTCCAAACCTCAACATTGGTGTCACAGAAATATTTTATTAACACTAAACATAGGCTAAGGACTGTTGCATATGATCACTGGAATGACTTGTGAGAACTCAAAGAGAATATGTCTTTCTCATAGTCTGCAGATATTTTTCCATTAGCTTGACTTAATAATTCTAATAGAGATAGCACTATTTCCCAGCCACTCAAACTAAAAATGTGAGCCTCATCTGGACCCATCCTTAACCAATAACCTACCTACTTGATTATTCACTTCTAAATTTTTCTCGCATTTATTGAAAAGATATAATTTATCATTTTTTCTTATCCAACTCATTTCTACTTTTCTAGCAGATTTATTGAATTTTGTGTGTGTCTCTGTGTGTGTGTGTGTGTGTATGTGCACATGTGCATGCAAAGGGTTAAATTCAGATGAATAAATGCTGGAGATTATACTGATTCTATGACTTAATGTACTGACGTAAAATTCAAAACTCTTTCTGACCTTGTGCTCAGATTGTATGAAAGTTTAGCTGTTATGACAAGCTGCTAACTACATGTTTGAGTTTCTCAAAGTTTGAACATTGGGTTACTTCTGCAAGAGACATCAACAAGTACCAGTTTCTATACACATAGTTTAGAAATACTACTTTTATAATTGAGGGAAGATAATTTATGTCCTTGTCTGCTAAAGAACTTACTTTTCCTTTCATCAGTTCTATGCAGATTTCTTTCATGTCTGTATCCCCATAAGTCAGTACGGCAAATCTAAATAGAAGTAGGTTGATATGTTATTATTGTTAAATACTTAAAATGAAAGTGGTCTTTTGTCCACTTGAGACACTGTATTCAGGCAGGAGTACCATTAAAAATAACAAAATGGTAAGATGAATTTTCTATAAACAACAGAATAATGTCTAGCAAAAAGAGCTAAATTTAGGTCCCTGGGGAAAGAAAGGAAAATTTACATTACAATGAGGAAGATTTAATTTAGTGTAAGATGGTATTTAATATCCAAAATCCAGTTTCCGGTCGCTTGGTGCTGTAACTCTAATTTGTTGGCATCTCAAACATTTTGCCACCGTATTCTTCATATGTTGAAGCTTGTGAAACTTGAAAAATAATGCATAGCAGGTGTGAAAAAAAGGGTAGCAGCATTATTTTTAAGGAACTATATGGCAATATATCAACAATTTTATTTCTCATAAACAGAATTTAAGCATGAAATGGAGCACCTTTTCTCTACAGAAGTATTAATCTCTTTTTAAATAATTTAATTTTATGAAAGTCTTAAATATCTTTGTTTATTCTTATATTGGATCTAGTCTATAGTATTTTCTAGATGGTAAGGATTTTGGTGACAAAACCAAGCTCAGCAGCATTAAAAATGTTTATATATGAACAAAATGAAACACACACATGAATGAAACTGCTGATGTTGTCTTCCAAAATAATTTTATTTAGGTATTCTATTTCTTGTAGGATCTCTAATCAGATAGACATCATCTAGCAAAATGAAATTCTGATGTTAAAAACCTTTATTCCTCTCGACCTGAAAGCCTGCTATCACATACACTCCACTTTTGTGGAGAAATTAGTATGTACTATTCCTATAAAGAGTAAACTTATGAAGATTACCTCAGGTATGTGCTGCATTCATTTGCAAGGTGATGCTTTTAACCACTCAGTTGAGCCAGGGAGCAGGGAAGATGGAGGCAAAAATAATTTTCCAGTATTGTGACTTAAGTCTTCAAAAATTGACCATTTGAGTTATTCCAAATCCTTGAAAATTTCAAGCATTTACATTCAGTATAAACTTAGAAATACAAAACCAAAATACAACTCAATTTGTAGATTACCTTCTCTTTTTAATACTTCATACTGCAACAGAATCTGAATTATGGAACTTCTATATGAAAATCTTACCTGATAGATTAAAACCTAAAATGTTTTATAATATTATTTATTCTGATCAAATTAACTTAAATATTCTCATTGATTTACAGGTCTATAGTCACTCTATCATATTCTTAGAATATTATAGATCAACTAAAATGCTGAGTTTTTTGAGCATAAACATTCAACCATTTTTATTGCAGGTTTTAATAAACAATAGGCATTCATATATATCAATAAACCATTGCTGTCAGTAATTTGCCATTATTGCTTTTTTAAAAGAATGATTGAATCTCCTTATTTAATTTTAAGACATATTCTGTCTTAAAACCTCAGGTATCCATTTAACTGAAATGTATATTTTAATTACAGTATTGATATTTCTGGCCAAGGAAAACTGAATTCACAATCATAGATTATAATTGAAAAGTCTTTTGATAACTTAGATTTGAATATTTTTATCCTTACACCAATGAAATAATTCTATATCTCTTTTCTAATTCAGTATTTACCATAAAGATACCCCTCCTATAAACAAAAGGCAATATTTTTTTTACAAAATAGTATAGCCCAAATTCTTGAAGGGACAAAATAATTTACAATAAATATAGGACATATTATATATTTTAACATATATAAAACAATATTTTACTTCAATTTATTGTACCCAGTGGGTTATGTTCAGGACCATGTCATCTGTGAGTCCCCTAAATGTAAGGGCACACATACTTACTCAGTTAGATGGTGTTAAAATTATTGTACCTTTCAATAAAAGACCTTCCAAAGATGTAAAAAGAACTACATCCTGAAAAGTTATAATTAATTTACTACTTTCATCTGCCTGTTCATTATGATCCATCTACCTCATGGAAGAGCCTGGACTATAGACTATTGTACCTTTTACACAGCAACATTTTCCTTGAGCAAAATATTTTAAAGTAGTGCATGACTCAGAAATTTATTACTATATCATATCAGTTACTTCCACTGAGATGAACATATATAGCTTCTGTTTATAAAAAAAATTAAATCCATGAATGTAAATTTTCTTTTCTAAAGTTTTTAAATTATTTTTAACGTTTTATTTGTTAAAATTGGAAAAGAAACTTTCTGTATATTTGCTTGCAATTTGAAATGGAACAATTGCACAACTAAGTGTAGATTCTATATTTTATATGATTCATAAATACTGATTTTATGGTAGTCATAATGAGAGTAACAGTGGAGACAACAGTTATTGTATTGTATAATTATTATGTGGCAGGCCCTGGGTTACATCTTTCTTATCCTCACAAACTCCTTTGAGTAAATTTCTGTTACTCCCATTTTGCAGAGGAGGAAGTCAAAGTTGAGAGAGTTCAAGTAACTTGAACAAAGTTGTAAACTAGTAAGCAGTGGAGCTAAAATTTGAACCCATGTTTATATTGCCAAAGCTCATACCCTTAAGCTCTACATACTTTCTGACAAAAATCTTCAAGGAAGCAATAGCTAATAAGTATAATGGAATAAAATACATTATGGAATCTAGGAGAACAAAGTAGAAAACAGAGGGAGAACACCAGGCACCTTTGTAAAACAAGGTTCGGTCCAATGGGGGGAAGAAAGCCAATACTTACTGCCATTCTCTTCCACACTGATGTTGGAGCACCCCTTCTAATAATGATGATTCAGTATTTTCATGGTGAATTGACTTGAAATAATTTTTTACCAGAGTCTTTATAGAACCATGCACACTTTCTTTTTGCAAAAAGGGTAGCAGTAAAAACATATAATTTAAATTATTAAAGAGAAAGAAATACATAACAATAGTGTATTGAAAAATTGCTTAGAAAATAAGCAATTTGTCACTGCTAATAGAGTGAATGTCTTTTATTTTCTGTCTATAACACCATATACTAAATTATTCCTGGGAATTTATTTTTCTGTGATATTTTGGAAATACTTCCAAGCTGGAGAATCTAAATTATGTTTTTACATAATCATAGAGTCAAAAATTAAAGGTTATATTTTTCATGCATAAATAATGCAATTATAATTCCTTTTAGAAAAAAAGAAAAGTAAAATTAAAAGAGGTATGACTTGAAGAAGAAATGCCATGATATCATGGTACTGACAACAATAAACAGGTTGGTGACATCTAGGATTCTGTTGGGAGGAGTAGTTATCTCAATTTATAGCCTAACAAACTAAATTACTATCTGGGCTGTAAATATATTACTTAAGCCCTAGAAACCCCATAATATTTCTGTATTCTAGAAGTATTACAAGAGGGGAGCCACACAATTTTTGATAATGTGAAGGAATTGGTCACACACAATTATATTTATACATACACACACACACATATATATATGTATATGTATATGGAATCTATATAGATTGAGAAAATCAAAGGAGGGACCTTAAATTCATTGTAAAAATCTCAAAAATTTGAACAAGGATGTTTTAGTCCATTTGCTTGGCTATAAGGAAAATACCTGAGGCTGGGTAATTTATAAAGAAAAGAGGTTTGTCCTGCAGGCTGTACAAGAGGTATCACACCAGCATTGGCTCCTGGTGAGGGCTTCAGTGAGTGTCCAATCAAGGTGGAAGGCAAGCGGGACCAGGCATCGCATGGTGAGAGCTGGAGAAATCGAGGCCCTGGAGGTGGTGCCAGATTCTTTTAAACAACCAGCTCTCCCATGAAGTAACAGAATGATCACTCGCTCATTATCTCTGGGAGGGCACCAAGCCATTCATGAAGTGTCCACCCCCACGACCCAAACACTTTCCACTAGGCCCCACCTCTAACACTGGGGATCGAATTTCAACATGAGATTTGGAGGTGCCAAACATCCAAACCATACCAAAGGGTAAGATAATGTTTCCTGATTACTCTATGTTTTGTATCAAACTCATGTAAGAACATTGGCCAAAAAAGCTGATAGAATTAATCATTTAAGTGTGATCAGTTTTTCTCTATGTAAGACATGGCACAGATGCTGATGGCTCCTGCTATGGACTAAACACTTTTGTCCTCCCAAAATTTGTTTGTTGCAGTGTGGTTGGCTGAAAATTGCACCCCCACCACACACACACACACACACACACACACACACACAAAACCATGACACAATCCTGAATGTGATGGTATTTGGAGGTGGGGCCATTGGGAAGGAATTAGGTTCAGATGTGACCATGAAAATGGAATGCCCAAAATGGCATTAGTGCCCTTTTAAGAAGAGAAAGAGACCAGAGTCCCTTTTCCCTTTGCCATGGGAGGATACAAAAATAAGATGACCATCTTCACGCTTGGAGGAGTGCTCTCACCAGATAATGAATGCAAGTTCCTTTAATCTTGGATTTCCCAGCTTTCAGAACTGTAAGAAATAAATGTTTGTTGTTTAAGCTACCCATCCAGTTTATGGTATTTTGTTATAGCATCCCAAGCTGACTAAAGCAGTTTCCTTCTTTATGCTCCAGTGGTATTATGCTTAGTTCTCTATGTAAATCTCTCTAAAAGTGCCTTGAAGTCATAAACCACTAGTATATGGCTGAATGAAAGCCACTGAAAATATCCTTACCTGTAGTCTACTGCATGACAAAACAAATCTCTCACATTTATACAGTATATAAAATTTTTCAAAGTGCTTTTACATCTGTTACTTCATTTTGCACCATAACACATCTCTGAAAGAACATTTATTATAACCATTTTCCAGGTGAAAGCAACTGAGTTCATAGAAGACAAGAAACTTCCCAAAGCTATAAAGCTAGATATATTTGTATTTTATTCACACTAATATTCGTACACACTTTTGATAACCTGGACCTGACATTGATCTCTCTAGCCAATGGAATTACTCATTAGTAAACTGAGCTTTGTGAAACCATGTCCTCAAATGACTATTCAGGTTATGTCTTGTACAGTTAGCATTTATCATAACTGAGTGATGATGATTGATTAATTTAAAAATATCTAATGCTGCCTACTTCTCCCTTTGTTCAGTTTATTTTTGTAAAGAATGTTAAAATGAAATTCTGAGGTGCTAATAGAACTCAGTTGCCAGAGTGAGGGAGAGAGAGAGAGATCTCCCTATAAGAAGAAATTACAAAAGCAATTTAGAGAATCCTGGATCATGATTTTGCACCCTTCAGTCAAATCAAGTGTGGTAGGCTGAAAATTGTCTGCCACATCCAAAATAATAATGATAATGATAATAATAATTCAAGTACTAATCCTTAAAATTTATAAATGTTATACAACAAAATTTATGCAGATGAGATTAAGTTAATGATTTTTAGATGAGAATATTATCCTGGATTATTCAAGTGGGCCTAAAAGCAATTATGTGTCTCCTTATAAGAAAGAGACAGAGGAAGCAAAGAGAAATTTGAAGATGCTGACCTTGAAAATTAGAGCAATATAGTTTTCAGGGGTTCGCGATGCTCCCAGTATAACTGGGTCTCCGAGCAAGTGTGCACTGCAAGAGATGGGAGAGACAAAGACATGGACACAAAAAGTAAGGTGAAAGGGTGCAGGGAAGATCAGGGGACCAGCAGCATTTCCATGAGCAAGGTGGCACTGACTGAAAATTAGCACCCGTTTTTATTCTCTTTTTCATGCTATAGATTACAATGATTTCACCTGAAAAGCTCGTGGGTTACAACGTGTAGAAGTTTCAAGTCTCCCCTAAAAGTCACAAGATGCCTTAGCTAATTACTCCTTTATCTATAGAAGCAGGAACACATAGCTCGTTACTAAGCAC
>JAQIFY010005574.1:0-10945 GCA_028533085.1 Varecia variegata | reverse complement strand
GCTTAAGCCCAGGAGTTTTAGGTTGCTGTGAGCTAGGCTGACGCCACGGCACTCACTCTAGCCCGGGCAACAGAGTGAGACTCTGTCTCAAAAAAAAAAAAAAATCAACTATCAAAAATCCCAATTGTTGTGTGTAACCTCGGTGAATTCACTTAACCTTTCCCATCTTAGCTTCCTTACATAAGCCATCAATTCCTGACTCTAATAAGACTGAAATGACTGTCAGTACTAAAATAAGACTCTTTCATGTTAAACTATGGTTTGAAGTTCCTTCAAAACATCAGTACAATCAGCTTTACACAAATCTTCCTTGTCTTAATGGCCCAATTACTCAAATACTTTACTTACTTACTTTACCAGCAAATTTGTAAAAGTTTCATAGCTTTGCAAAACATGCAGTAACAAACTATAAAATGCTTTGCTGTCATAGTGAAAACAAGAACTCAGTTATATGTGTCAGCTATTCATGTAACATTTGTCTGTTGTGTACAGATGGTGCTAGTCTACTCTGTGGAGGACAGAGAACCATAGTACAAGACATTGAGAAGACTAGCATCTGTAAGAGGAGATAAAAGGGATAGGTGCCTATAGGCTAAGGTAAAATTTCATACTTTTCTGAAGAGAGGTATAAAGTGTTTTAGAGTTCATGGAATAGTAAGATCATTACTCCTGGGAAGACAGTTTCATTTGTATTACTAGGCATTTATGGATGATTTCACTAGAAACAAGATCAACATATATCTAAGTGACTATTTAAAAATATTATTCACTTATTATTTACATCTTACTGCATAGTTACTTTTGCCTCTGTATTTTTATGGTACTCAAAAATAGAAAATAAGGACAGTCCCAAATTCTACTTAGAAAAGTTCATTCTGTGCTTTTTGGGATATTTAATACAGCTGTTACAATTTCTGGAGGTTTTTTTTAACCATTCATGTAAAGATTTACTAATACATAAGGGTGTATCTATGAAATTAAACAAGAATTACAAGCTGATTTTGAAAGATCTCAGGAATAAACATCAATGCTAACTAAATACAAGTTTACATAGAAGTAAGACCTAAGTGACTTGGACCATTCAAATAATCCATCATAGGCCCCTTAAACTGTGAAAAATTAAACAAAATTACTGACCATATTGACTAAGCTAATATATGACTGTTAGGTAGAATTTATTTTTTGTTAAAGTTAGATTTTCTACATGTATACTTAAAAAATATAGGCATTCTTTGTCTAGGTGCCTATTTTAATTAGCCACTATTAGAATTTTACCCTGTTAATGGTTTTTAAGAGTAGATCAAGTGATTTTGTCTTTGCCTTATGATATCATTGGCCTCATGTATGATTTATGTGATTCTGAATCCTCAGTCTAAAATATAAATTTATAATTATGAAATTATTCCTGTCTAGAAATTTTGATTCAAAGGAACAGTAACCTATTAAAAATCTTCACTCTCCAAAACTCTTATCTTCCCATGTCTATTATAAGGCCGTTAGCATACTTTAACTCTCAGTTACATACCATCCTTCTATCTTATTGTGGACTAAAGGGTTAATTTTTCTTCCATTTTTTTGAATAAGAAAGTAGTTCTTTTTAAACATGGTCAAGGGTTAATTAAATACAATGATATATTTTCATAACTTCTAGGCTTACCATTTTTACATTTTTCATGCCTTCTCTCTGAATGCATTTTCTTCTTGCTGAAGTTTGTCTTTTAATTGCCCTTTTAGTGAAGGCCTGTGGTACTTCGATTTCTTTGTCTTTGAATGTTTGAAAATGTCTTCATTTACCGTCACTCTATTTTTTTTTTTTTCCTTCAGACAGGGTCTTGCTCAATTGCCCACGCTGGAGTGCAGTTTGCATTATCATAGCTCAGGGCAGCCTCAAACTCCTGGCCTCATGCGATCCTCCTGCCTCAGCCTCCCGAGTAGCTGGGACTACAGGTGTGTGCCACTACACTCAGCTAATTTTTTGTAGAGACAGGGTTTGTCTTCACTCTTGAATCATGTTTTACTGGGCATAAAATTCTAGATGATAGTTATGCATTTTGAATCTATTGCTCTACTGTTTTTTTGGTACTTCTTATTGCTGAGAAGTTTGCTATTGGTCTAACTGTATATTTTAGATAATCTGTCTCTTGTAGTTTGAAATATTTTCTTCTTATCTTTGATTTTCTGCAGTTTCACTATCATGTGAATTCATGTCTTTCTTCAATTCTTGGAAATTCTCAGGTGTTACATGTCGAATATTGCTAACTCCACTTTTCTCTCCATTCTCTCCTTCTGGAACTCCAAATAAACATTAATATCTGTGGAGCCCCAAAGTCTACACTCTAGTACTCTTAACTACTCTTTAATACTTTTTATGTGTTCTTCTCCTATGTTTTAGATGTATTCCTTACTACTATCTCCCAAGTTATCAATTCTGTCTACTTCCAGTCTAGATTTTATCCTGTTGAGTTTATTTTTAATTTCAAAAACTATATTTTTATTTCCTACATTTAAGTTCTTTTTCATATTACCAATGATTTTGTTTCTGCCTATTTTTCATACTTTCCTATTGTTTTTAAATGGATGCTTTCATTTATCTCTTTGAGCATATTAAATATATTTCTTTACAAATTTTTTTCAGATAGTTCTTTAAAATTAATTCTATCTGTATTAAATTCTTATTCCAGTTCTGAAAATAATTTCATGGCTATCTTTCTTAACATTTGATTTCTTCATGTTTATAATTTTGGTCTGCAGGCTCATTTTGAGTGAGAGGTTTTTTTGTTATTAATATACTCTCTCTTCCTATACTCACCGATAGCTTCATAGTTGCCTTCCCTGGACAGCCAGGACTCCAGGTCACATAAATGGCAATTCAGGGGATGGAATTCCAGCAGTGGTGCTGGAGATAGTGCACTTTTAGTTACTGAGCCAGCAGGTGGCTTGGTTCAATTCTTGGTTGTGAAGCTGTGCGCTCATTTCTTCCCTAGGCTTGAAGCTTCCTATCAGTTGTTGTAAAGGGCAGCAGTTTTTGCTCAACTTCCTTTCATGAGTGGAAAATACCCAAGCTCTGACCTTAGGCTGTGAACATATCTGTGTGTGGGGCATTTAGCACCATTTTAGTCCACACAAGCCATAGTTTGCCAATCTCTGACTTAAATGATAATATTTTTCAGGGTTTTCCTCCTTTGTCTTATCTTCTTCACTCTACAGATTATCATCCATTTCTACTGTTTCCTTTATTATATCTAAGCTGATGATCCCAAATCTATATCTCCAGCCCAAGCTCCTCTTCTAAACCCCACACTTTTATAAATAACTTTCTACTCAGTATCTCAGCACCATTAGCAAGTTCCACATGCACATCAACATGCCTAAAGCAGAATTTGTTATTTTTCTGTCTTATAAACTTGATCCTGAATGGCACCACCATCCGTACTTCATGTTTAGCGTCTTCCTTTCCCTGTACTCTTTATAGCCAAAATTGATTCTGTCTCCTAAATACTTTTCAAATGCATATATTTCTCATCCCTACCACTGTCAGCTTGCTTCAGGCTGCCACCCTTTTGCTTAAATATTCAAGATAGCTCCTTAGAGCCTTTCTGCTCTAGGCTTGCCCTCCAGTTTGCTCACCAGAGTGCAGCCTGAAAGATCTTTCCAAAATGCAAACTTATCACTTCATTTCTGCCTTGAAATCCTTCACTGGATTTCCACTGTCTTTATCTGACCCTTCATTCTCAGGTCCCTGGTTATCTCTCCAGTCTCACTGCTTCCCACTCCCCATACTTGCTATGCTCCAGCCATTACGAACAACTCAAGTGTCACACTTTTCTTCTGTGTTTCTCTGGGGCTTTGCAAGTGCTGTTCTCTCTGCCTGAAACACTCTGCTAAAAACTTCCTACTTGTATCGGCCAAATTTTAGCTTCACTGTAACTCAAAAGTCTTCTTTGATGTTCATTATTGGATTATGTGCTCTCATAGCGCCTTGCATTTAACTTTCATTCATTGATTGATTCAACAAATACTTACTAAGCACAGACAAAAGTCCCTACTTCTGTGAAAGTTACATTCTAGTTGGGGTAGAAAGTCATTGACAATATATATGAGTGTGTTAGATGGTGATAAGGACTACAGAGAAAAATAAAATAGAGAAGAGGATCTTTGGGCTGTGGAGGCAGAAAGAGTTGCAATTTTAAATAGGGTAATAAGAGAAGGCCTCCTGGGAAGATGACATTTGAGTAAAGACCTGAAGGAAGTAAGGAATAAGCCATGCAGCTATCTGGAGGAACAGTTTTCAGGCAGAGAGAAGAGTAAGTGCAAAGGTCCTAAGGCCGAAGAGTGCTGACATATTTGAGGAATAACAAGGCCCATGAGGCTGGAGCAGAGAGAATGAGGAAAAAAAGTAGTGAGAGATGAAGTCAGAGATGTAAAGACTGGTGCAAATCTTGAGCATTCTAGACCGTGGTAAGTACTTCAGTTTTTACGCCGAATATATTAAGGAGCCATTAGAGAGCTGTGAGTGGGGAAGTGATATAATGTGATCACCCTGGGTGTTATACAGAGAGCAGACTGAAAGTAGCAAGAATAGAAGATGACCTGTTATTACACAGTTTATTATATTGTGTTTTAACTGCCTCTTGTCTAAATTCAGCTATTAGACTGAAGTGTCTTATGAGTAGGGTCTGACACATAGTTTAGACATTCGTTCATATTGCTGAAAGAATGATCTACTTCCTAAGGATCTGTTTTGAACACGGTTTTCAGGAATGCAGGAACATGTTCTAGTAAGAACATGTTGCATAATAAAGATTGTTAGGCCTTTTAGTGGAGAGATGAAATATCCTTCCAAAGTAACAGGCAGGATACATCACAATAAAGTCTTCATCCATCAACTAAATTATCTACATGCTACAACTTATCTTTATGTTTTAATGACCACGTGATTCCTTGGTTTTCAATGAGCAAACAAATCCTGTGCTCAGGCATTACAATTTACTTTTTGATTATTGTATACTTTTGAAAGAGCAGTAGGCATTGTTACCTTTTAACTCATGTTCTGAACTTTTCAAGCTCAAATTATCTAAATGTGATCTGAGAATGAGAAAAATTTAAAGGCATCATGTATTGGCTTCTATTGTCCTGAATATGTTCCAAAGGCACTATGGCAAATGCATGAACCCCTATGTGGTGATACTTAGGAGGATCTTGCACTTCCTATGGTTTTCCCAGACAACTGAATTTGATGAGTGTGTACCTGCACATGGTTTCTGAGTTTGCACCAGGGAAACTAGAGAGCACCTGTTTCCTGTGAATGGGTTCCATCTCTGGAAATCACCACCATCATATATTAATTATGTACAGTACCACAGAACAATTTACAGTGCTGGGGAAGGAAAAAGGGAAGAGAAGAGAAGAAAGGGAGTGACAGAGGAAGGGAGGTATATAGAGATGGAAAAAAAATCCAGAAGACATATTTCTTCTAGTCAAAGAACTTTAAAGTTAAGTGTATATATGTATTTTTAATCCAAACCACAAGAGATTAAAATTCAGTTTCGGACTATACAGATAAAAGGAATTATTTAATTGAATTGTTTGTAAATCTCAGAATAAAAAAATTAATTATAAATAAATTAACCTCCAAGAATATTGATACTTCTCATCAATATATTAGCAAAAATTGAGGGAATATAGATCCTGGAATAAAACCTGCTAGAAAAATCTACTGAAGTTGGTAGAGGAAACTGTAAGATAAAACCACTTGGGAAGAGATGCTTGTTTTCCTTACTAGGCTGCAATAACACTCAATATCTGAGACTGAAACATGACTATTATAATTGTGGCTTATGAGAATATGGGAAGACAGTCCCAGTACTCTCTGATGAGGAAACTGGAGACAGTCACATCCAGATGCATGCTCAAGCAAGAGACAGCAAGATAAAATACCAACTTGCTTTAGTCAGTACATCATAGTAATTATCTATGGACTCTGGTGAGAAGCTATCTGTTTTCAAATCATAGTTCACCACTTATTTGCTGTGGGACCTTGGACAGGTACCTCAGTTTCCTCATTTGTAAAATGGGGATAATAAAAGCAACATGGATGGTGTGAAGATGAAATGTGTTAGTATCATCTTAAAAACTTAGAATGGTACCCTATGATTATTAGCCTACACCTAATTAATGAAATTGCTCAGGGATGTTTCCATTTATTTCCCAGTGTCTTCTGGCTCTGAGTAAAGGTAGCCTTCAGCATCCCACAGAAGTACTAGTGGTATATACCAATATTTAGTAAAGCTAATAAGTTGAATGGCTGGGTTGTGTCCATGCTCTTTCACTCAGCAGATTCCTTGTCCCTTTGGTATCAGGGCATGACAAAGAAGCACAGATCATCAAATTCCTCCCCCACCAACAATACATGTTTTCTCATTGATGGAATAGATCAGAATATAAGGTCTCTCCCACCCCCCAACATGTACTGTTGGTTTCCTTGTCCTCATCCCAACGCTTATTGGCCCATGAGCTTCACTTAACTTCTCTAAGAGGATCTGCTCATATGAGAAATGGGGTAAAAAAGATTCTTTGGAAACTATGATAAATTCTGCAAATATAAGCATTAGTATTATTAATATTATGGGGTGGGAGAATTAGAGCATCTACTCTGAGATTCTACCAACTTCTAACTCTAATTGATGAAAACATTTTAACCCATAGTCTACTTTTCTATAACTGTGCTTTGAGGTAATCAAAGGGAGAAAAAAAAACATTAAATTCTGCTTGAATGATGTAAGCACTGCTTGAAATCCTCAATGCTTCTTTCTCTTCTTTAGTAAAATAATAACTTAAAACTTCCCATCTGCCATGACTGTACAACTCTTTCAGCAGGGAAGGAGCTTCTACAGTGTGATTCCAGAGACCACCACAAAAAAACACACTAATTAAATTTAAATCAGCCTCCCAGATAGTTCCACCAATAAATCAGTTTTGCTACTCTCACCTATCTGTAAGAGTCCCGGATTAGAGTGCTGGAAGAACCCTGAGAACTACTGCTTCAGAGGTAATGAAAGTGAGGCTGAACAGCTTTGTCACTTCCCAGGGTAGACATCTGGGTGATGAGACATCTGGGACAGGAAGCTGAGGCTCATCACTTCTGTGGCCATGCTCTGCCTCATCACAGAGATGACTATACGGACAGTAAGATGAAACATATGACTAATATTCAAGCTCCATTAAGATTATTTTTCCCATCATTTACTTTCCTCTTTACCATATTTTTTCTCTTTCAAGTCTGTAGGCTAATGCTGACTTTTCATTCATCAATTTCTCTATCACTCCTTCATTTCTTCATAAAGTATTTCTGAGGACCTATACCGCTTACCACAGTCTCTATACCATTAAGGATTAAATTAATCATAGATTTTTCTGAGGAAAATGCATCTTGAATATGGTCTTGAGAAGAGCATATACAGATAAGTAGAGAAAATGGGGGCCTATTACAGAAGCAACATCACAAAGAAATATAGAAAGGATGGATAGTATAGGCACCATGCAGATGCTGCTGCTTTGATCAGCAAGTGCTGATGCCCTTGGGGAGGTGGGAAATGAAAGAACAAGCAAGGGTGGGCCATAAATGCTAGGGTTCTACAGCAGGAGAATGATGTCCTAAATTATTCATTTAGTTAGCCCTACTGTATACAAAACACTTTGTTTGGCACTAGTGAGACAAGGTTAAATAAAACAGTCGTTACCTTTTAAAAACTTATAGTTTAGTAGGTGAAACAAACAAGAAAATCAGTAATTATATTATGCAGTAGAAATGACAAACTACATTATACAGCTATGTCATAGCTGGGCAAGAATGTTAAATCAAATGGTGAACTTGGGGAAGGGTTCCTAAAGGTAGAGATTACTGAAATTGGTTTTGAAGAATAAGTAGGGGTTGGCTTTGGGGAGTGGGTGTTTCAGAGGAGGAAAGGGCACACAGGCAGTCAGAAAGGAAGTGTGCTGTTAAAAATTCAATTATATTGTCCAGGCATGGTGGCTCACGCCTGTAGTCCCAGCATTCTGGGAGGCCGAGGCAGGAAGATTCCTTGATCTCAGGAGTTTGAGACCAGCCTGAGCAACAGTGAGACCCTGTCTCTACGAAAAAATAGTAAAAATTAGCCAGGTGTGGTAGTGCACACCTATAGTCCCAGCTACTCGGGAGGCTGAGGCAAGAGGATTGCTTGTGGCCAGGAGTTTGAGGTTGCTGTGAGCTAGGCTGACGCCACAGCACTCTAGCCAGGGCGACAGAATGAGACTCTGTCTCAAAAAAATAAAAAATAAATAAAAATTATATATCAATATTTATATACAGTCATGTGCTGCATAATGTTATTTCAGCCTACAACGGACTGCATATACAACGGTGGTCCCATAAGATTACGATACTGTATTTTTACCATAGACCTTTTCAATGTTTAGATACACAAATACTTACCATTGTGTTACAATTACCTATAGTATTCAGTATAGTAACAGGACATACAGGTTTATAGCCTAAGAACAATAGGCTATACCATATAGCCTAGGTGTGTAGTAGGTTATACCATCTAGGTCTATGTAAATTCATTTTGATGTTTGCACAAGGACGAAATAGCCTAAAGACACATTTCTCAGGACATATTTCCATTATTAAGCAATGCATGAGTGTACATATATATGATCTATGGACATACCCTAAGTATTATTAAATTTGTTTAAATATTTTTCTCATCCCTGCTCAATAAATAATTGAGTAAATGCCTGAGATTGAGAAACAGTCTTTAACTTGCTGTAGCAGCTGACATGATCACTGTGCAAGCAAAGAGTCCCTCCTCCTCTCTAAGAACTCCTCCTCTGGCAAGCTGTCAGCACATTTTTCAGACCTAACTTTGTTAGAAGATGATAGGAAAGAATATCACCACAAAAAACATGAGAGTTTTTACATTTCACTTTTGGAAGAGGGTTATTAACCAAAATAGTAATATTACCACTTCTACTACTGGAATGGCTTCTTCTCATTCTTTAGCCATCATCACTGTAAAATACATTTTTTTGGGAAAAGACTAATTCAGAGCAATATATAGCAACTAATATAAAAATTCTGTGCTATTCATCTTCTCCTGCTGCAATTGGTCACTATAGCTGAGCAGGCCTGACAGTTTGCAGATTAGAATGTAAACACTGGGCTTGACTCAGTTATGTTGAGGCCAACCATTTCTGACAGTCTCTACAACATGATAAACACCGTCTGTCTACAGTTCCCCTGTATTTGAAAGTTACGACAAACATTTTGCTGAAATGTAAACAACTGACATCATGACTGGTGAAGCAGTGGCCTGCAAATTTATCTAAAATCAAGAAAACAAAGATCTTGTTTGACACTAGATAAACCATTAGTGGTCACCAAGGGAGCAGCTTTGGGAGGTCATAAGTGTTGTCATCAGTCTTAAAAAAAATACGCACCAAAGATATTGCTGCAACTTAGTTGAGGCAAGAATAAGTAATATGAGAGACAAAAGGTTTAAAGCCAGTAGAAAAGGGGTAAAATTTTTTCTTTAAGGATAGTTTAAAATTAGAGCAGAATTAAAAAATCTATTAACCTTAATTTCTGATTTTTCAATGATTTTAAGTGAAAAAGCATGGAATAAAATTTGTAACTCACTTTCTATAAAATTTAATGAAATTCTTTCCTCAATTCTATGATAGATAACTGCTATTAGTCTTTTGCATAGTTTTCCTGCGAAGTTATGCAAGTCCAATGAGATGAACAATTCTTTTGAAGAATTTATCTTTTAAATTAAGATGGTACTACCAAACTCTATTATTTTATAATTATAAATCATAAGGTTAAATTAAATTTATAAATTATAAGGTTAGAATACTGCTGGCTGAATTTTTATGTTAGTCTATAAATGTTTACAATTTGTACATCTTTATTCCTGGGTGACATATATTTATAGCTTAATGATGACTTTTAACATGAAGAAGAAATATATTAAATTTTTTATTTCTAAACATATAAAAAGTGTTTAAAAATGGAATGGAAGTCACTTAAAGACATGGTAACAAATCTATTAAAAGTAAGAGACCAAATCTGCATGCCAGTTTCCATCTGCTTCTGTTCTTTCCAGGTACAGCCTTGTAGCTTTTTCTTCTGTTATTGCCTGTCCTTTGCTCTTTGTATTGGTCAAGATGCTTAGCCCCATTTTTCCATCTAAGACCCTGGTTATGCTAGAATAGCCTCAGGTAAATACTTTGTTTCCCACTTTGGTTCACCCTGGGACCATATTATTCTACCTTCTTCCTTCAAGTTTGTCCTGGCTACAAAGTGTAGAAATGCACATCATGAAGTGATTTGGCTTAAATCCCCAATGTACAGGAAACAAATCTCTATACTATTCATGATATAAAGGCAAGTTCATACCTTTCATAAATCATCTCTTTATTGATATAGCTTAATACTATTATTGGCAAGAAAGTTTTTCTAATGTACAGTCTATGAAGTTGTGCATTTTGGCCTATTTATCACTCTATCCTCAAAGAAATTGAAACAGCGTTATCAGGTCTTTTTACAAAAACTTTTATATACACAAACTCCATTAGTTTTCTCTTCTCCTTAATCTTTTCATAGTTAGATGAATAATATCACCCATGTATTAATTTCGTGGTTTTGTTATAAGTTTTTATTGAGTATCTAGTAATGTGTCAGGCACTGGACTAGGTTCTAGGGACAAAGAGACAGAAGGATCCTCAAGGACTCAACAATCCTATAAGAAGACAAATAAGCAAAGTAACTCTTCTGGTATAGCAATGATTCTCAATCCTGGCTGCATCTCAGAATCACTGGTGGAGATTTTTATTTAATTGGTCTGTGGAGGCCCCAAAGCATCTTTTTCTTTTTTTTTTAATTTCAGCTTATTATGGGGGTACA
>JAQIFY010005573.1:0-10946 GCA_028533085.1 Varecia variegata | reverse complement strand
TGTACCCCCACTCACCCCCTTCTGTCACCTCCTGAGTCTAAGGTGCCCTTTGAGGAAGGCAGGAGAGCGACCACCGGCAGGTGAGACTCCAGGCCCAGGGGTGAAGGGCTCCGGGGACAGACGAGCCCCCGAGGGAGCCACTCCTTTCTGCTGCCCATGCTGGGAGGGCTGGACTCTGGTCACCTCGCCCAGGCTGACCCGTCTCTCTGCGTCCCCCTGTCCTCATGGCCCAGCAGAGGCCAGAGAGCTGCAGCCCAGACCCGGGGCCCTCTCTGCGTCCTCCACCTGTCTCCCCCAGCGTGACCCCCTGTACCCGTGTCCCTGGCCCCTGGTAGCCTCCTCAGCCTGGATGGGCATCCAGCCCCCAGCCCAGACCCTGGGGTCTTGGGGACTGTCTCTAATGCTGCCGCAGTGGCCCTCGTCAGAACTGGCCTGTGCCGCCCATTGGGGCATCTGCGCCCCTCCCTGGCCAACCCCCCGGCCGGGACAGGGCCGCGGGCAACTGCTGGGACCTGAGGGTGGCGGCTGCTGTTGGGGCCCCTGCTGGCTACCCCGAGACCAACCCGCCTCCCCAGAGCCCACTGACGTCCTTAAGGCTGAGGACGGCAGAGGGGAAGGAGCCCCCAGAGAGAGAAAATGGACTTTCCGGAGACAGCAGAGGAAGAGACAGGTTGGGAACGGTTGTGAGAGCCACTTACCTAGGACGGTGAGCTGGGTCCCGCCGCCGAAGACAAACATGAACTGAGGCTCAGACCAAAACCCACGGGGCCAGCACCTGGCGCCTGCCCCCCGGGGGCTGGGCTGGAGCAGGAACCTGCTGGGCGTGACGGGCACAGGGCGGGGCTATGACTAGGCCCAGGGGAGGTGTGTGACCAGCCCCCAGGGGAGTCCCCATGCCTGTCCCCTGTCCCTGTCGGAGGCAGGTGCTGCCCCTGGCCTTGGAGTCACCCCAGTGAGTGTCCCCTCCTTTGAGGCTGTCAGTGCAGATGGCAACGCTGGGCACGGTAGGTGCTCAGCAAATGCCGGGGACATGTCCTCTCGGGCAGCTCCGTGTGTGGCCGAGGGAGCGCTGAGCCGGCTCAGGCCTGCGCCACCTCTCCTGGCCTCACTGTCAGGGCCTCTGAGTCTTCCTCTCCCACACGTCCCTGAGGTCCAGCAGGCCCGGGCTGGCTTCCTTCCTGGCAGAGGACACCGGGTCATTCCTGACTCGAGGTGCCCCCGCTTGGAAACTCCTCTGCCTTCATTTCTATCCAGAGAGACACGATCAGTCCCACCTAATTCATGACGCCTTCTCTGATCTCTCAGGCCACTCTTCCCATCTACTTACCCAGCCATCTGCGTGTCCATTTGTCCATCTGTCTGTCTATCATTCGCTCATTCATGCATCTGTACATCGTCCTATCTGCACCTGGCCCTGTTTCGTGTGCTGGGGACGTGGCAGTGTCCCCTGGGCTCTCACTTCCATCTCTCCCTGAAAAGTCTCAGGCCAAGGCCAACAAGCCCTGCTCACAGTCAAGTCCAAGGTCCCTCCCCAGTCCCTATTGTGCCTGATGTCTCCTGTGGGATGCAACACGGGGTCAGCCCCTCTTTCTAGGGACTCTCTTCCCCTTGGAGTCTGAGGCCACCCACTCTCCTCTTCTCCAGCACCCCCTTCTCCCTGGCCCATGCCAGCTGCTGCCCCCAGCCCCCCACCCTGCCCCATTCTTGTCATCTTCCCGGACTGTGGACTCTCCAGTCACTCGGCAGGAATCTCAAATGAGTCACGAGTCACATCCAAACGAGCCTGACCACCTTCCTCCAACCAGCGCTTTCTCACTGCAGTGACCACGGATGCTCCCCGATCCCCAGCCGGAAACCTGGAATCACTTCCGGTCAGGCCACCTCACCCCCCACACTGGGTCCTGAGATGCTGCATCTAAATATTCCTTTTAGGAAACATTACAACTGATGCCACAGAAATACAAAGGATTGCTAGAGGCTACTATAAACAACTATAAGCCAATGAATTGGAAAACCTATAGGACATTGGTAAATTCCTGGACATGTACAACCTACCAAGATCGAACCACGGAGAACAGAAGACCTGAACAGACCAGTAACAGGTAACAAGAGAAAGGCTGTAATAAAAAGCTTCCCATCAAAGGAAAGCCCAGGTCCTAATGGATTTTTCACCGCTGAATTCTATGAAAACTTTCAAGAAGAACGAATACCAATTCTACTCAAACTATTCCAAAAAATTGAAGAGGAGGGAGTACTTCCAAACTCATTGTCCAAGGCCAGCATTACCCTGATACCAAAACCAGACAAGGATACAACACAAAAAGAAACTATAGGCCAATATCCCTGATGAACGCAGATGCAAAATTCCTCAACAAAATATTATAGCAAACTGAATTCAACAACACATTACAAAGATCATTCGCCATGATCAGGTAGGATTTATTCCAGGGATGAAAGGATGGTTCAATGTATACAGGTACATAAACACGGCAGTGACATTTTTTAAAATAAATAAATAAACATTCCTTTTAAAGTTAAAACAAGGCTCAGAATAATTAAGAAACAACAAAATGACCCTTTGAGGCTCCAAAACTGCAAGAAGGCCCAGGTCTTGCCTTTGTTGATGTTAATTTCAAACTCAAGTCCGTACAAGGATGCAGCCTTGAGTTGGGGTTTCCTGGGTGCAGGCATCTCTGCCAGGGGGTGGGACCAGAGTGTTTCCATCTTAGAAGCTGGTCAAGTAAGTGGTGGTTGGTTTTGTGATGCAAATATAAAATTTTTTTTCTTACTTTCAAAAAATCTTTATTCTTTTAAAATTGTAAGAATATAACATATAACACAATTAAGCAATATAGAAGTGCTTTTAAAAAGTGTAATATCTATCTCTCCATCTCTCTCCTGCTATGTAGAGCCCAATTTCCTGGTTTTAAATTGTGATAAAACATACATAGCATAACATTTTCCACTCTGACCATTTTGAAGTGTACGGTTCAGTGGCATCAAGTACATTCACACTGTTGTGTGACCATCTCCAGACATTTTTCTCCTTCCCAAACAGGAACTCTAGACCCATTAAGCAATAATTCTCCATTTCCCCCACTCCTTTGGCTGTGTACATTCTAATCTACTTTTTGTCTGTGTGAATTTGCCTATTCCAGGTACCTCGTATAAGTGGAATCATACATTTGTCCTTTTGTGACTGGCTTATTTCACTTAGCTTAGCGTCTTCAGGGTTCATCCGTGTTGCAGAACATGTTTGAAATTAATTTTTGACTAATACAAAACCTAGTTAAAAGTAGGTCGGGAACAGTGGCTCACGCCTGTAATCCTAGAACTTTGGGAGGCCAAGGCGGGAGGGTCGCTTGAGGTCAGGAGTCAGGGACCAGCATGAGCAAGAGCGAGAGCCCTCTCTAAAAACAAAAAAGCACATTATAAAAGTAGTTAACAATCGCAGCCTACTAAGGCCTATTAAAAGTAAAACAAAAACGAAATCTATTTCTCAAAAACAATGAAAACAACTCTTAATAAACTATGAGTTGATGAGATGTTTACTTGTTAAGTGATATTTACCAGAATTCTACAGCAATAATCACTCTTAACAGTGAAATACTACCTGCCTTCTCATTAAAGTCTGAAAACAAGGCAGGGTATCCTTTGCATTTCTATTTTTCATAATATTCTGGAGGTTCTAAGCAATGCAATGAGATAAGAAAGAAAACTAGGGGTATAAATATTATAAATAAAGATAATGGGTTGAAAAACTACTAAAAGAAATGAAATCAATATTTTAAAATTGGTAACTTTCTTCTCATCATCAGTAACCAATTAGACTATGTAATGGGCGAAAATCACATTCTCAGTAGCAACAGAATAAGGAAAACATATAAGAATACCTTAATAAGAAATATGCAGGCCGGGCGCGGTGGCTCACGCCTGTAATCCTAGCACTCTGGGAGGCCGAGGTGGGTGGATTGCTCGAGGTCAGGAGTTCGAGACCAGCCTGAGCAAGAGCGAGACCCCGTCTCTACTAAAAATAGAAAGAAATGATCTGACCAACTAAAATATATATATACAAAAAATTAGCCGGGCATGGTGGCACATGCCTGTAGTCCCAGCTACTTGGGAGGCTGAGGCAGTAGGATTGCTTAAGCCCAGGAGTGTGAGGTTGCTGTGAGCTAGGCTGACGCCACGGCACTCACCCTAGCCCGGGCAACAGAGCGAGACTCTGTCTCCAAAAAAAAAAAGAAATATGCAAAACCCACATGAATGAAACTATGAAAATTTCGTAAAATACACATAAGGAGAGACAAGCCCTGTTCCCAGATGGAAAAGTCAAATATTGTAAAGATGCCGGTGACTTCTAAAGTCAGCCCATAAATGTAATTCACTTAAATCATGTTTCAAATTTTTAAAATAATTTAATGAACTGATTTTAAAGTTCATTTTAAAAGAAAAAGAATGAGGACAGGTTTTCCCTATCAGATGTCAATCCATAGTCTAGAATTATAGGAATTAAACCAGTGTGGTACCAATGTAATAAATAAATAATTTAATGGGACCAAATAGAACAGAAAAATCTCAAATTTATATATGGTAAGAGAAAAAGGATCAGACTGCTCAATAAGTAGTGCTGACAAACGGTTATTGTTTAAAAAAGAAAGAAGTTTGATTTGCATCTAAGGTCCTATGTAAAAATAAAATCATAGTGGGTTGAATATCTAAATAGAGAAAAAATACTAGCAGGTACTGAAAGAAAATACAGGAGAACATTTTTATATTATTGGGGTAGAGAAGACCTTAAGTATGGCACAAGACCCCATTAAACAGGGGCAAAAGTTAGACTGAAATAAACACAAAGTCAAACACCATATTCTCACACATAGGCAGGAGCTACACAATGAACACACACGGACATACAGAGTAGAATAACAGACACTGGAAACTCCAAAAGGTGGAGGGTGGAAGGGGCTGAGGGGTGAAGAATCACCTACTGGGTTCAATTTACACCATTCGGGTGACGCGTACACTAAAAGCCCAGAGGTCACCACTATGCAATATATCCATGTAGCAAAACTGTACTTTACCTCCTAAATGTATAAAATAAAAAGAAAAAAGAAAAAAAAGAGCATATTTTTTTTTTTTTTGAGACAGAGTCTCACTCTGTTGCCCGGGCTAGAGTGCCGTGGCATCAGCCTAGCTCACAGCAACCTCAAACTCCTGGGCTCAAGCAATCCTCCTGCCTCAGCCTCCAGAGTAGCTGGGACTACAGGCATGTGCACCATGCCCAGCTAATTTTTTCTATATATATTTTTAGCTGTCCATATAATTTCTTTGTATTTTTAGTAGAGACGGGGGTCTCACTCTTGCTCAGGCTGGTCTCGAACTCCTGACCTCGAGCAATCCACCCACCTTGGCCTCCCAGAGTGCTAGGATTACAGGCGTGAGCCACCGCGCCTGGCCAGCATATGTATTTTGTAATTGTAAATCATTTATCTTGTTTTAAAGACAAAATAAATAATACATGGTCTTAAGGAAATAATGGGAAAATTAGAAATCATAAAGAAAAAAGTTAAAGTTGAAATTATTTATAAGTTCACTATAGAGAGATAACTAATTATTAATAGCTTTGGTATGTTTTCTTCCAGGCTTAAAAAAAAGCATATATATTTATATTTTAAAACAAAATTAATGATATTTTTCTTCTTTTCTTATAATAGTAATCTATACATTTCCCTCTAGGCGTTGTTTTAGCTGTACTTCACAACTTTTGATGAATTGTATTAATATTGTCTTTTCATTCAATTCATTTTTCTAAGCTTCCACCTTTAAGACATCAGAAAAGTAAATCAAACCCAAAGAGAGAAAACAATAAAGGGCAGAAATCAATTAAACTGAGAACAGACAAAACAATAGAGAAAACAAATTAAACCAAAAATGTGGTTCTTGAAAAGAAAGAAAAAAATTAATAAACCTGTAACCATCACTACAGTCATTAAAATGCTAATAGGGAATACTAGAAACAACTTTATGCTAAAAAATCTACCAGTTAGATGAAATGAACTAATCACTTGAAAAACAGAAACTACTAAAGCTCACCTGTATCTATTTTAAAAATTGAACTCAAGAGTTAAAAGCCTTCCAACAAACAGCTTCAGGTCCAGATAGCTTCACCTGGGAATTCTAAATTCTTCCTTAAAAACATTTAAGGAAGAAATAATACCAACTCTACACAATCTCTTCTAGAAACCAGAAGAGTACACTTCCAAATAATTTTATGAAGCAAGCATTACCCTGATACCAAAAGTCAACAAAAACATTGCAAGAAAGGAAAACTTCAGACCAATGTCTTTCATTAACATAGATTAAAAAGTTGTCTACAAAAATATCAGCAAATCAAACTCAGCAATATATAAAAAGGCTATTTTATATATATTCACATAATCGAGTGGGGTTTATCCTGGAAATGCAAGGTTGGTTCAACATTCAAAAGTCAATCGATGTTATCCAACATACTAACAGACTAAAGAAGAAAAATCATTTGATCATCTTAATAGATGAAGAAATAGCATTTGACAAAATTCAACATTTATTCATGACAAAAACTCTTAGAAAACTAGGAATAAAAGGGAACTTCTTTAAGCTGATAAAAAACATCTACAAAACACCTGCAACTCATATTATATTAATGGTGAAAGACTGAATGTTTTCCCCCTGTGACAAAGACCAAGGATGTCTGCTCTCATCACTTCTACTCAACATCCTACTGGAAGTCCTAGACAGTAAGTTGTAGTTAAAAGACAAACGCACAAACTAGAGGAACGATTTGCAAATCATATATTTGATAAGGCTCTGGTATCCAGAATGTACAAAGAAATCTTATAATTCAACAAGAAAAAGACAGCCTAATTTTTAAAAAACCCATTATTTTTCCAAAGAAGTTATAAAAATGGCCAGCAAGCACATGACAAGATGTTCAACATCATTATTCGTTAGGTGCATGCAGACCAAAACAATGAGATGCCACTTTGCAGCCTGCAGGATGGCTACAACTGAAAACAAGGAAAATAACAAGCGTTTGCAAGGATGTGGAGAAATTGCAACCCTTGTGCGTGGCTGGTGGGATTGCAGCCACCGTGAGAATCGGTTTGGCAGTTCCTCAAAAAGTTAAACACAGAGTCATCAGAGGATCCAACAATTCCACTGTTAGGCGTGTACCCCAAGCAGGCATATACCGTTGTTAGGTATTCCAATATGAACACAAATGTTCATGGAAGCATTATTCTCAATCACTAAAAGGTGGAAATAATTCTAATGTTGGTCAACTAATGAATAAACAGGATGTAGTATATCAATATAATGGAATAACGTGGCCCCAAAAAGAATGAAGCACTCACACAGGCTACAGCATGAATAAACCTTGAAAATATTATGCTAATAATTAAGCCAGACCCAGAAGGTCATATATTGTATGATTCCATTTATACGAAATATCCACAATAGGCAAACCTTATTATATTACTATTACAAACCCTATTATATTAAACAGAAACAGAAATCAGATTAGTGGTTACCAGGGGCTGGGATATGAACGAGTAGAGAGTGATTGCTTTTGGGTTTTCTTTTGGGGTGATTAAAATATGCTGGACATTGATTGTGGGAGTGCAAAAAGGCACAGACACTGTGGAAACCATTTGGCAGTTTCTAATAAATATATACTTATGCATATCAAGAAAATCCTACTCCTAGGTATTTATCCAAGTGGGTTAAAAACTTAAGTTCAAGCAAAGTGATGTTCGCACAGCATTGTGGGTGCACTAAATGCTACTGAATGGTACACTTTAAAATGGTTACAGTGTTGAATTTTATGTTATATGGATTTTATGTCAAGTTTTAAAATAAAGTGACAATACCAAGTGCTAGTGAGGATGCAGAACAACTGGAACTCTTACACATTGCTTGTGGGAATGAAGAGACACTCTGGGTAAACCATTTGGCGGTTTCTTATAAACATGCGCTTATGCACACCAGGCAATTCCTACTCCTAGGTATTTATCCAAGTAGAATGAAAACTTATGTTCAAACAAAAGCTTGAATGCAAATGTGTACACTGGCTTTATCCAACATTGCCCAAAACTGGAAACAACCCAAATGTCACTCAGCTGATGAATGGCTAAACGATCTGTGATACATTCATAAATGGAATCCTATTCAGCACTAAAAAGGAAAAAATCATGATACAACCAACCACCTGGATGCACACCCAGAAAATTATGCTGAGTGAAAAAAAGCCGGTGGCCTAAGGTTACATACTTACATGATTCTATCTACAGAACATTCTTGAAAGGACAAAATTATAGGAATGGAGACAAAATTAGCAGTTGCCAGGGGTTAAGGAGTGGTTTGAGACAGAGGAAAGGGAGTGTTATAAAAAAGGAACATGAGGGATCTTTGTGTCAGCAATGTTCTGTTCCTTGACTGCATCAGTGTCAATATCCTGGCTGAAATATTGTACTACAGTATGTCACCATCAGGGGAAACTGGGCCAAGTATATAAGGGATGTCTATAATACTTCTTATAACTGTGTGTGAATGAATCTACAGTGATCTCAAAGCATATAAGGGATCCCTCTATATTATTAAATACTTCTTACAATTGCATGTGAATGAATCTATAATGATCTCAAAATGAAAAGTTTAATTAAAAAAAAAGGTTACATACTTTATGATTTTATTTATATGCTATACTGGAAAAAGTACATAAGTAAAGTCAGAAAGAGACCAGTGGTTGCCACGGTCAGGCAGAGAAAGGGCTTGACTAATACAGGGGCACAGGGAAATTTTGTGGGGGGTGATGAAAATATTCTGTATCTTGATTCTGGTGGTGGTCACACAGTTCTATGATTTCAAAAAAAATTTTTTATACTACTTTTTTTTTTGCTACTCCACAAAGAGTGATTTTTACTCTGTGTAAATTAAAATAAAACATAAAAAATAGTAAGACATTGCAGTCTGTTTTAAAAATAATTACATTATTACAGTGGTCAAAAACACTGAATAGCTGTTGAATACTCGCTACCATGGATGCACCCTAGTTTATTTTACCTTCCCCTACGGGCATTTAGGTTGCTTCCACTTTTCCCCCACCAACACACTTATATTTAGCTGAAGTTTTGATTATTTCCTCAAGATAAATTTCTAGAAGTGGAATTACTCGATTAAAAGGAATGCACATTTTTATGAATGTTCATAATGTTTCAGAAATTCAGTCTCCCACCGTCAGCCCGCGAGAGCGCCCAATCCTCCCCGCTCAGCCTCGGGCACCGTCTCTGCACCTCCACTCGCCCATGTCACCGGGATCTTGGGCCCTGGTGGCGCTGCCGGCGCGTCCTCGCCACCCCAGGGCTCCCCAACTCCCCAGCTGGAACGCAGCCAAGCGAGCCAACTTTTCCAAAACACCAATCCAGTTCTGACGGTCCCCTGCTCAGTCCGCCCAGGACTCCCCCGGACGGGATCGCCAATAAAAGCCAGCACCCCCGCCCCCACTCCGCCGGGCTCGCGCCCTGCTCCCCACGCCGCCGCCTTTGCGGGTGCCCCACACCAGCCGGCGCCCCCAGATCTGCGAGCCCAGCCTGGCCCCAGTAAACGCGGGTGACCGAGTCCCGGAGTGGACGCCTCGGGGAGCCCAGGCCAGGCCCTGCGCCCTGCGCCCTGCGCCCTGCAGACCAGCCCTTCTCTTGGACCGTTTTGTTTGAAATCCGGGACCTACTGATCCGATCACGGTGTTCTCTTAACTGTCCATCAAAAAAGCCAGGGGGTGATCTCGCTCCTTCCTTTCCTGTTCCCTCCACTTCCTGACTCTGTCTCCTTATCTGTCAAACTCTGGGTCACCACAACACCCTCCCTGGGGTCTGTCTAGTTCTGGATTCCCAGCCCTGCCCACCAATCCAAGTCTGGTCCTGTCACTTCCCTGCAAATGACCCCTGGGACTCCCCAGACGAAGTCTTTCTCCAGGGATGGTCCTCTGGCGCTGGCCCTGGTTGCCTGTCCAGCCTCCTCTCAGGCCACCGGGGCCCCAGGCCCATGCGCTCCAGCCCTGGGGACCGTCAGGGGCTTCCTGAGCGCCCTGTGCCTGAGAGGCCCTTGGCCAGCTGTGTCCTTCTACCTGACATCCGTCCTCTGTGGGGCTTCCTTTGGCCTTCCCTGTCTTGCAGTCATCGCACTGCATGTGGCTGTCACCTCACCCGACACCCTCTCCCTGTGGGTTTGAGTGGGGCAAGTCTAGATGTCAGCCTTGCTCTGCAGCCCCTGCAGGGCACCCACAGGTGCTGACCCGCCCTCCATGGCCGGCTGCTGGTGTAGCTCGGAGTCAGCTCGTCCCACTGGGGCCCTCACCGTGGCCACCCCAGTGTCCTCAGGGTGGGGGTCAAGCTGCAAGGCCTTCACCCCATAAGGACTCCTCACTTTGCAGAAGGTGAAACTGAGGCCTGAGAGGTGGCCTTGTCAGCTCAAACAGCTCAAAAATGAGGCCATCATGCCTAGAGCTGGAGGACAGGGGACAGCTGCAGTTCTGTGCACATGAACTGTGTGACCTTGGGCAGGTGGCCTCACCTCTCTGACCTCTATCCCCATCTGTAAAATGGGGAGAACAGCAGGACCTGAGGAGGAGGTTTTGCCCCTAAAATGAGTAGTGCCCCTGGGTGTGAAGTGTACCAGTGATGAATGGGTTGTTGTGTCACAGATTGTCACAAACGGACCTAGATGCTCAGTGCTTTATCTGGGGACTTCCCACCACACATAGAGAGGAGGCCTTTCCCTTGGAGGCACCTGCAACCTGGGTGGGCTTGGGGTCCCCAGGGGCCAGTCCCAGGAGGTCACTCTGGCTAAGGATCCTTGGCTAAGGGTCTGGGGACCTGCACACCCCAGGGAAGGCCCCCCTACAACGTCAG
>JAQIFY010005572.1:0-10946 GCA_028533085.1 Varecia variegata | reverse complement strand
GATGGAAGGTTCTCTGCTGAAAGCTTTGACTTCGGAACCTATGGAGAGAAACTCCTGACTCCACGGAAGAGGAACGAGTGTGCTCTCTGTTGCTATCCCCAAGCAAAGGAGTAGGGCATTACTCCGAGACTCAAAGTCTGTCACTCCCACGGAGCACCAGGGATCTGTGAGTCTGAATGGACAAGACTGCAGCTGCTGAGTGGGAGGCGGTATCATCTATGGCGAGAGGCCCGAGCCCTTTCCCAAGAAGGTGTTACTTTTGATTTCCTTCAAGTGTGATCAAGGTGGGTGAAGGGTGGCTGTTGGAAGGCTGGGCGAGGTGTGGGCTGTCTGAGTCAGTGCTGGCCGGGTTCCCCTTGGGAAATTCCCATGGGGAGGGAGCAGGTGGCAGTTGTCAGCTGGGAAATTAACCAGGCGTGACTGTAAGATCAATGGGTGGATTCTAATCTGCCCACGGAAAAGCCTGGGTCTAATTAATGGATGGAACCCAAGGTGGAAGTGAGATCCTGTGTTTGGAATGAAGTCCTTCGCCTTGGCCTTCTCTGTCGCCAAGTGATACCCTTCCCACCTGTCCAGCTGACAGCCATGTGGTCAGGATAAACCCGGGAAATGATGAGTATATGCATTTTAAAACTGAAAAAGTACTTATGGAGCAAACTAATGAAATAGTATATAAAAGAATTGGGTAGATTTTCATGTTGTGTTACTTTTACAAGCAAAAAAAGTTATTAAAAATACTATTACTATTGAAAAATATTAATGCATGAAATTATTATTATTGTTATTGTTATTTGTCTCCACTTTGCACCTAGGAGCAGATTCTCTCATTTTAGGGGATGGAGCCCTGGTGGAGAGATCAGGATCCTCAGCGATGCCTATTTGGTTAGCCCTGTGGCCTCGGGGCAGCAACTCCCAAAGCAAGAAAAAAACATCATCTTGCCACCCAACAAAAAAAAGATTTCTTAGAGACATTTTAAGCTTCCTCCCAAATCTTCATGTTTAATTTTCATGTTTAAATAAACACGTATTTCAAATTCTTAACCCAAGTCCTAAAGACAGTAATAAATAAACTTGCATAAAAGGATTAAAAGGCAGAAGTTGTTTAGGATGACATGAGACCCCATGAATGAAATCCAGAGACAGAGACTCACTCCTCCCAGACCAAGATGAACTCCCAGGAAAAACTTTCCCCACCACATGGAGACAAAGCAGGAGTATTTCCCAGGACAGAAGAACAAACAGCTTTTTATCAATAATGATTAGCATTGTATTGGACATCAGCTATACACTAATTACTTTCTATGCGTTATTTCTAACCCTCAAACCAGTCTCAGTTGATAAATGAAACTGAGAGAGCATGAGCCACAGGTAAGATCACAAAGGCTAATGAAAGGTGTGCCCCAGGTGTGCACCCAGGCCTGCCTGTTCTGTCAGCTCACCCTTCCTCAGCCACGGCTCACCCTGAGCCCACAGCGGGTGGCACTGCCCAGCTGGGAGGCTGAGCACAGTTGCGCATGGGCCCGGCCGGGCAGTTGTGCAGGCTGGGCTAGGCCTCGTCCCCAGACTGGGACAGTTACACTGCCAGATGTTCAGCAGTGAGCTACACAGCCCATTCTTCTAGCTTCTATCCAGTAAAATGAAACATTTTAAAACAGACATGGAAAAAATGTGCTTTTTAAACTTTTTATTATGGAAATTTTCAAATACACACCAAAGTCAAGAAAGTGGTAAAAATTAACACCCCTGTACCCACGACCCACCTTCAACATTTTGCCAGTTTTGTTTCATCTATTCCCCCTATTTTCTGGAATATTTTAAGGCATCACAGACCTCAAATCATTTCACCTGTAAATATTTCATATTGATCCTAAGATATAATGACTTAGATTTAACATGACCACAAGTCCATCATCATTCCTAAGAAAAGTAACACATTACGTTAATGTATTTGATTTTTTTCCCCAATTGTCTCTAAAATGTCTTCTTATAATTGGTTTGAATCTGGTCCACACATTACAAAATCTGGTTGTTTCAGTTCCAAGCAATTTCATTTCTGGAAAAAATACTTTATAAGTAAGGGAACATTACTGCTGGGTGGTCAAAGACGCTTCTTTCACAATGAACTCAGGAAGACAGAACCACCCAAGCAAAGCAAACTACATTATCTCAGCAGCGTACTTCATTCTGGTTGAAATTATTTCAGCGTTATGAATTCAGTCCTCTCATTGCCATAGGCACAGAGTAGATTTTCATGGTAATGAATAAAGTGTGAACCAATGAGGGAAACAGAATGTGCACAGAATGGATGAGAAGTGAGTTTGGTCATTGCCTTAACAGTCCATGCAGTTATTGGGAAGTAAAACAACTATTTCGAAACAATAAAAATAGGCCAGGTACAGTGGCTCATGCCTATAATTCTATTTATAGCACTTTGGGAGGCTGAGGCAGGAGGATTGCTTTGAGGCCAGGAGTTTGAGACCAGCCTGAGCAAGAGCGAGGACACCCTCCCCACCCATCTTTACAAAAATACAAAAATTAGCCAGGTGTGGTGGCGAGCAACTGTAGTCCCAGCTACTTGGGAGGCTGAGGCAGGAGGATCCCTTGAGCCCAAAAGTTTGAGGTTGCTGTGAGCTAGGCTGATGCCACTGCACTCTAGCCCGGGCAACAGAGAGAGACTCTGTCTCAAAAAAAAAAAAAAAAAAATTACACCCACACACACAATGTGCAGCACAAACAATAACAGTGAATTATTGTTGAAATATGCAATGACTTTTTAAAATTAAGAATGGGTTTTATACTATCCCTCTCTTAGAAAATAAGGTGTAAGTGTTAAAGTCATTTTTGTAATTGACAGGTGAGAAGGCAAGTAACAGATAGAGAATATTTGTACACTCTCCGAGCCTCAGTTTCGTTAGTTCAAAATGGTGGTGTCTGGTGTCCAGCGAGGTGTTGGTGATGACCGCTACAGGGCTCTTCTAGACAGTCATCGGTGTGGATCCTGTGGTGTCCCCCCCGGACACTCCCTTCAAGACAGAGACACTCATCCCCAGTTGCCTGGAGTCTTGGCAGCTGAGGGCTCACAGCTAAGTCCCTAAGTCCCAGGAACGACTCTTGGCCCAAACACATCTCCTTTCCAGGGGCCACTGCAACCAACGACCGGTTGTGGAAGGCACTGAGGCCTGGGCCGCACACTGCAACTGAGAAAACTCTAAAGGGATACTCTCCTTTAGGATGGTCAAGGCTGTGCTGCAACGGCCTTGGAGCCCAGCATCCCCCTCTGCCCACTCGCGCTTCCCTTGCCCCTTACAGGTAATGTTCGAAAGAACACTTCCCAATAAGCTTCCTGCACACAGATCCGAGTTGCAGAGTCTGCTTCCTCGGAACTGACCTGCGACAGCTTCTGTCTGTCATTCCATGATCTGCCTCTGCAGGTTGTCAGCTGGGCCCTGCCCCATGTACCTGACTCCCAAACCCCGGCGTTTGTGGCTCAAGTGCAGCGGGCAGGCAGCCAGGAAGGAGGTGGCTCCCTTTAGACTACAAGAGTTCTGAGGCCCATAAAGCAGAGAGAACCACACGCAGGCCAAACTGGCAGCCCCAAATTCCTCAAGGGTCGGATTATGTTCGTAATCCTGCACAGCTAAAACTGCCATCCACAGCTGTGAACCCAGAAAAAGCGTTAGCAAAATTCCCCAGAAATGATAAATGCAAGAATATTTCCATGTGATAATTAACACAGCCGCCAGAGTGAACCTTTCAAAATAGAAGTCAGGTCATGTCACCCCCAAACTCAGAATCCTCCAATGGAAAGTCATCCTTCTCATCTCGCAACACAACCCCAAATTTCTACCTTGGACTATGAGACCTAATATGCCACTCATTGCCTCTCCAACCTCTTATCCTACCATGCTCTCCCTTATTCACTCTGTTGCAGCTAACATGGGCCTCCTTGCAATGCTAGAACATTCTAAGCCCTCTCCTGCCGCAGGGCCTTTGCTCTTGAGGTTCCTTCGGCCTGGAGTGCTCTTCCCCCAGATAGCTACCTTCCTTCAGGTCTCTTATCAAATGTCATTAACACATTGACTGCCACACTGGAAAAAAAATGTTTTCCTTGGGGTCACAGTGTTTTATGACGAAAATAGAATAAAAACTTTGAAAACAAAACAAGCCTTTCTAATTTAATGAAAAATTTGTTATTTTTTATTGTTTTCTGTGCGTGAGTTATATGCAACTTGAAAAATAGTTCTCACAGCTCCCAAGGCAAAGAGACATGTGAGTTACATATGCTTCACGAGGCCCCGGGCTCAAAACTAGCATGAGTTAAATACAACTCACACAGCAGTTAATGTTTAAGGATGCCTTCTTGCCTTTTCCATAGCGGGGTCTTCAAAATAGGGTACCTACTCCCAGGTATACAAAATGCTTTCAAAGAATACCTAGGTCATTAAAAGGAAATAATTTTCAGAGCATCAAGCTCTACCTGCATTCTGTCCTAAACTCAAGCATAACTGGGGGCCAAGTATCTTACAAGTTCCCACATCTCACCTCCCCTTTCAGAATAGACCCTTTCCCCATTGTATAAAATAAATTTACCTCTCCCTCTTCTGAAATCTTATAATGATGCATTGTCCATGCAAAATTTGCAGGGTGTTGGGCAAAGGTTTATTTGAAATGTTGAGGTTACTTTTGAGAAAGGGCAATGATTCTACTGATTAATAAAATACCTTCTCACAGTTCAAGTAGTTTCTAACTCATTGCTTTCAACAAAACGGATGAAGTCTCTAATAGAGCTATTCACTACAGATATCTAAAAATAATTTTTGATGAAAGATCACCCAGTGATTTCTGGCATTTAACTCAGAAGGAATTCGGAGAATTGAGTGACATTTCTCTAACAGAAACTTTCCACTCCTATCTACTTAGGTATGCAGACAAGATTTCTTTGCACTTACATCTATGAAAATCAAAATAGTAACAGAATTGATGTTGAACCTTGTGCCATTCAAGCAATAAGTCATATTCAGCCATGGGTATTTGAACTAGTTATGGTTTTAAAAAGGAGACCTAGTCTATTCATAACAAGATGCATTTCCAATAAAATGTTGCTTTTTATGCTGTAAGAAAGTGTTAAGGTTTTAGAGCATAAAAATAAGTTATATTAAGATAAAATTCTGGGGGAGGAATGAAATGGAACTACAAGTTCAAGGAGAAAATGGAATAATATTAAGTGTTCTCACCACTAAAAATGATAAGTACATGTCTTAGTCCATTTGCGTTGCTATAAGGAATAGCTGAGGCTGGGTAATTTATAACGAAAAGAGGTTTATTTGGCTTGTGGTTCTTCAGGTTGCACAAGAAGCATGGCACCAGCATCTGCTTCTGGTGAGGGACTTGGGAAGCTTCCACCATGGTGGAAGGTGAAAGGGAGCTAGGCATGTGCAGATCACGTGTGAGGGAGGAAGAGAGAGAGAGAGAGAGAGACAGAGGAGGAGATGCCAGACTCTTTTCAACAACCAGTTCTCACTCACTCCCACAAGAATGGCACAAAGCAATGCATGAAGGATCCACCCCCAAGACCCAAACACCTCCCACCAGACCCTACCTCCAACACTGGGGAACAAATTTCAACATGAGACTTGGTGAGGCCAAACAAACCATATCCAAACCATAGCAGTAGGTGGAGTAATGCATATGTTAATTAGCTCAATCGAGCCATTCCATGCTGTACATAGATGATGACAAATATCAAATTAATATGGCATTTAGATTTCATAAGAAACATTTTAGAAAGTAATATAATCATTTAATTTTCAAAAAAAAAGGCAATACGTTTTACAATATGCAGGAAGTTATAGTCTTTTTTTTTTTTCTTTTCCTTTGGAGACAGGGTCTCGCTCTGTCACCCAGGCTAGAGTGCAGTGGCATCATCATAGCTCACTGCAACCTCAAACTCCTGGGCTAAAGCCATCCTCCTGCCTCAGCCTCCCAAAATGCTGGGATTACAGGCAAGAGCCACCACATCTGGTAGGAAATTACATTCTTTAGAACTACTTATGATAAAATTTAGAAGTCCATTTTAAAATGTCATGAACTGTCACCACTGACCCCACTGACATTGAAAGGATAATAAAGGAATATTATGAAATATTCTACATCCATAAATTTGATACTTAGATATTATGAACCAATTGCTTGAAAGACACAAACTACTATAACTCAGAAAGGAGAAATAGATCATCTGAATTGGCTTACATCTATAAAAGAAATAGAATAAATAATTAATAACCTTTTTAAAAAGAAAGCATTAGGCCCATATAGCTTCACTGGTGAATTCTATGAAACATTTAAGGAAGATACGACATCAATTCTCCACAATCTCTTCCAGAAAATAGAAGCAGAAGGAACACTTCCTAATTCATTCTATGAGGTCAGCATCGCCTCAATAGCAAAATGAGATAAACATATTACAAGAAAGGAAAACTATAGACCAATACCTCTAATGAACATAGATGCAAAAATCTTCAAAAAACCCTAGCAAACTGAAAGCAACAATATATAAAAAGAATTATAAATGATGACCAAGCCCACTTCTTCCAGATATGCAAGGCTGGTTCAACATTGAAAAATGATCCAGGCCGGGCGCCGTGGCTCACACCTGTAATCCTAGCACTCTGGGAGGCCGAGGCGGGTGGATCGCTCAAGGTCAGGAGTTCAAGACTAGCCTGAGCAAGAGCCGAGACCCCGTCTCTACTAAAAATAGAAAGAAATTATCTGGCCAACTAAAATATATATAGAAAAAAAAAATTAGCCGGGCATGGTGGCGCATGCCTGTAGTCCCAGCTACTCGGGAGGCTGAGGCAGGAGGATTGCCTGAGCCCAGGAGTTTGAGGTTGCTGTGAGCTAGGCTAACGCCACGGTACTCACTGTAGCCTGGGCAACAAAGCAAGACTCTGTCTCAAAAAAAAAAAAAAAAAAAGAAAAGAAAAATGATCCAGAGTAACCCCCAAAAACAACAAGCTAAAGAAGACAAATTATATAATTTTATTAAATGTTGGAGAAAAAGCATTTGACAAGATCCAGCACTCATTCATGACAAACTCTTGGCAAACCAAGAATAGAGAGAAACTTCCTCAAATTGATAAAGAACATCTACAGAAATCCTGCAGCTATTATATTTAATAGTGAGAAACTAGACACTTTCCCCTAAGTGCCTCGAGAGAAAGGTAAGTGTGTTCTCTTTCACCAGTCATAACCAGCATTGTACTAGAAGTCTTAACTAGCGCAATAAGACAGGAAAAGCAAATAAAATGCATAAAGATTGTGATGGAGGAAATAAAACTGTTTTTGCAGATGACATGATTGTCTATGTAGAAAATCTCCAAGAATCACCAAAAATCTCTTAGAACCAATAAGCAAATACAGCAAATTTGCACACTTACTATAGAAAAGTCAATTGCTTTCCTTTACTAGTAATTAACAATTGGAATTTGAAGTTTAAAACAACAGGCCAGGCATAGTGGCTGACACTTGTAATCCCAGCACTTTGAGAGGCCAAGGCAGGAGGATCACTTGAAGTTAGGAGTTCAAGACCAGCCTGTGCAACACAGCAAAAAAAAAAAAAAAAAATTTAAATTAGCCAGGCATTGTGGCTAGTGCCTGTAGTCCTAGCTACTAGGGAGGCTGAGGAGTGTGGATTGCTTGAGCCCAGGAGTTGAAGGCTGTAGTACTTAGGAATAAAATTAACCAAAAAAAATTTCAAGATGTGTACACTTAAAAACTATGAAATATTGCTGAGAGAAATTAAAGAAGATCTAAATAAATGGAGAGGCATTACATGTTCATGGATTGGAAGACTCAATATTGTTAAGATGACAACACTACCCAAATTCGTCTTAGCTTCAATGCAAACCCTGGCATAAATTCCAGCAGGCATTTTTTCCAGAAATCATCAAGCTGATTCTAAAATTTATACGGAAATGCAAAGGATCTAGAGTAGCCAAAATAATATTGAAAAAGAACAAAGTTGAAGATTTACATCTCCTGATTTCAAAACCTACTATAAAACTATCGTAACTAAGGTACACAGATGGATGAAGGAGAATTAAGAATCAAGAAATCCTTATGCTTATGGTCAATTGATTTTCAACAAAAATGCCAAGGCAATTCAAGGAGGAAAAGATAATCTTTTCAACAAATGGTGCTGGATGCTTTTTGGGGTGATGGAAATTGTTCAAAATTAGATTATGGTGAAGGTTGTACAACTCTATAAATTTACTAAAGAATTTAATTGTACACTTAAAATGAGTGAATTTATGATATGTAAATTATATCTCAATAAAGCTATAGAACAAAAAAGGCACTTCCAAAAAAGTGAAAGTGAAGTGAAGCAAACAAACTCAAACTTTTATCCTTTACTGGAATAACCACACAGAGAAATTATCTCCAAGTGACTTTAAAACTCAGTGATGTTGCCTGCCTGATGTGGTGGCAGACGCCTATAGTCCCAGCTATTTGGGAGGCTGAGGTGGGTAGATCATTTGAGCCCAGGAGTTCAAGTCCAGCCTGGGCAACATAGTGAGACCCTCATCTCTGAATTTTAAAAACAAACAAACTCAGTGATGTTATTGTATTAATACATTCCTTAGTAGAAGATCCTAGAAAAGGGGGAAAAAACAACCTTTAAGAGTTTAAACTGTTTTCAGTAAGCATATTGTTTGTAGTAGTGCTGGTGTAGTTATTCTAAGGCTGCTATGCGTGCTGATAAAGGAAGTAAGTGATTATGTTGGTGTGGTTGAAAATAAGAATGTTCAGAGTAGAGGAAGGAGATACAAACGTAAGGTCAATTGGACTAAATAAAATCCTGAATTTGAAGCCCTGAATTTGAATTGGAAGGAACAGTATGAACTAATGATGTATTTTATCTTAAACATTCTAGCTTTATCCACTAGAAATCCTATTGAAAAATGACCTATCCTGTCCTAATGAGCCCCCTAGCACCCAAACTGGGATCTCTAACACAATTTTCCACTGAAAGGAACCAGTGCTTCTTGAGAAAGTCACTGATTCCAGACCTCTGGTACAAAATGTACCAGATAATCCTGCAAATTTTTGTCATACCACAAAGAAAAGAAGCTACCAAAAACTACTAGAGTCACGTCCAAAAGAACTGACGTGCCGCCAACTTGACTAGATTCTTACTGGCCAAAGATGGAACAATTGAGCATCAGAGAGGTTAATAACCACAACAGATTGAAATACTTCAGAATGTTTCAACCTCGCACTTTATAATGACACTAAAAACAAAGCAAAACTCACCAGTGGCCTTTGGAGGATACTGGGGAATAAACATTATTTTGAAAAATGGTAAATAAAGCAAAAGAATTAAGCATTTATCTTGCTTTGTATATTTGAATTAAACTTTAGAATTACCAAATAGTTTAAGAGGAGAAGTTTATCTTTAGAGAAATATTCCAGGTAATAAAGGAAGAAGGAAAGCTGAAATTAGAAAAAGCATCATCTTGCAATCCTAATGGAACAATGGATTTAGGCAATATCACTGAAGGTTGCTAACATCACAAAGAGAGAAATAATCACCCACCCTGGCATCCTATGGAAGTACACTACACCTTCTGTGATGTATGCAACTGTTCTAAAAACAAAACAAAACAAATTTAACCTGAACCTGATGGAGCTTCTAAACTCAATTTGCAGGAAATACAGGGGAAGAGGGACATGTTAAATAACACTGCAGTGATGCAGTTGACAAAATCTAGACTTGGAAATTCTAAAGACAAAGACTCATTTCTTCACTAAAAAGAAAAAAGAAGGCAAGGAAAAAAGAAAGGGCAAACCAATCGATTAAAAGAGACTCAAAAGACAGGCAGTCACAGTATATGGGCCTTAATAAAACCCCAATGCAAACAAACTATTTAAAATATAGATGTGCTCTAAAACTGGATTGTGGTGATGTTTGCACAACTGTATAAATTTACTAAAAATCAAACTGTACATCTACAATGGGTGAAGTTTATAATTTATAAATTATGCCTCAATAAAACTAAAAAGAAGGTGTCAGACTATCAGGGAAATATGAACACTAAGGAACAACAAGGAATTATTGCTGATTTTTAAGGCATGATTATCATACTGTGGGTTTTTTTAAAAAAATAGTTCTTATCTTTCAAGATAAATCCTGAAGTATTTACAAATATTTACAGATAATTCAAAGCTTTTCGCTTCAAAATACTCTGGTGTAGGGGAGATTGGGGACAACAGGTAATGAGCAGATACGGATCATTATGCTATTCTACATTTGAGCATGTTAGAAATTCTGTATAATAAAGAGTAGGGGAATAAAAAGATGACTTGAAAAAAACAAAAAGAAAAGAGAAACAGTAGTGAAGAGAAAGTCCTTTAATGAATCACTTTGCTCTCCCTTAATTATTTAGTTCTTAACTTTTCAGCTTTGATATTAATGCAAATGATCTGTGAGAATAGATTACATATAAGTAACACCACCATAACTCATGTCCCACAGGTGGAAACTATACAGAGTGTGGAACTGCTGTCTCCCATCTCTGGGATGTTGCAATGAAAATGGAAACCAACCACCAATACATGAACGTGGCCCCACAAATGGGATCTGAATTGCTAAGCAGCAATCTTGGTGTGCTTCAGTCACTGTGCATGTCGCGGTACAGCACGCAGGCTGTGCCTCGGCATCCTGTCATTATTCATACTATAGTCGAGCTGGTGAAGTTCAGCCCCACACCATTAAATGGCTTATTTTGTTGCACAATTTAAAGCATTTAAAGCTCTGCACAAAAGTCAGAGCTTACACATTTATGAGTAACGTTGGAACAGGAAGATTCTGAGAAGTGAGCTTTCCCTGCAAAAGTTGGTGTAACAGCCCCACAAAGTCTTAAAGGTTACACCACAGTTCTCTGTAA
>JAQIFY010005571.1:0-10946 GCA_028533085.1 Varecia variegata | reverse complement strand
AAAAATGGGCAGATTCAGGATGCATTTTGGAGGTACAGCTAATAGTATCTGCAGGTGGATTAGATGTGAGGAGTATGGAAAAGGAAGGCATAAATTCCCAATATGTGTGTTGCAGCTGAGGCTCACAGGGATTAAGGAGCTTTTGTTTAAGGCCACAAAGCTGCACATGGCAGGGCAAGGACTCCAATCTGGCTCTAACTCCCAAATGGGAAATTCTCATTCTTGCATAACGATATGAGATTTGCAGAAAGAAGGGATAAATGAGTATTAAGTCCTATTAACTCCTCCTAATATATATCTAATTCTTTTTAGGTGGGTAGTAGACAATGTGTAACATCCATTTAGGTAGGTAGTCAATTTGTGGTTACTTGAACGAGTCATTGTTTTCAATGGGATCGATATGCTGTCTCTGACACTAGGTGTTCTTAACCACAAAGTGCACTTCAGCTGAATTCCTTTCAGAGGTTGTCTTATTTTCAGAACCAACATTTCCTAGTTATATCATGAATTATTAGAGGGATACCAGGCAACAGATCGAGTTTATCTCTTGTAAGAGCTCTCATTGCAGTAACATGTTTCACAGTTTTATTAAATTGGCCTTGGTAGACAAGCTGCTCTTTAAAATCTGTGAGCCCCAAATGCTATGAATTTAGAGCTGTATTCTCCAGCTGATTTGCTGAGTAATTCAGAAGAGTCCTTTCCCCTCTGAACTGTGGGTGAGATGTCCCCAGTCCTTTTATACCAGATCCAAAAACTGAAAAAAAACTAGAAATATGGATCTCATTGCTAGTGGCCATATTTGTTCATTCATTCCAGATAAATTCTTACTGGGTTCCCAGTGCATGCCAGGCACCGTTCTAGGTGTTGCAGAGATGCAAATGAGCAAGAGACGTAAGGTCGTTACCTTCAAGGAGCTTCTCTTTGTGGGCAAAATAAGCATGATAAATGGATAAACAAGATCATCACTGGTTTTAATAAATGTTCTTATAAACATCAGTGGATTGATAGAGAAACTGGGTTTCTCAGGCTTGGTTTAGTTGGTCAGATAAGCCCTCTATGAGGACCTGACTCTTAAGCAGGAGGTTGGAAAAATAACAGTAAAACAGCCATGAGAAGAGCTAGGGAAATGCATCCCAGTCAGTAAGGACTGGAGGACAAAGCCCTAAGGAAAGTGCTGGTGTATTGGTTAGGATTCTATTGGCTGCTCCAAGAGAGAAACCCAAACTCACAACAGTTTAAGAGAGATAGATATTTATTTCACTCCCACTGAGCAGTGTAGGTGGATAGTTCAGGACTGATAGGATCCTGAACCCTGATTCTGCTGTCTTGTCTGCTGGCATTCTCAATACGTGACCACTACCTCATGGTCCAAGAAGGCTTCTCTACTCCTGCTATCACATCTACTTCCCAGCCATTGAGAAGGAGAAAGGGGAAGAGAGAGTGTGCCTCTTCCTTTTTATAGAGGCATGATACCCAGAATTTCTGCACACCTTCTCCCCCCACACCCCATCAGGCAGAACTTAGTTTGTGGCCACACCTAGCTGTGCAGGAGCCTGGGAGAGGTCATCCTCAGCTGGGTGGGCACGTGCCCAGCTAAAAATTCTGTTTGCAAGGTCAGAAGGGAAGAGCAGATATTAAGGGACAAATGGCATCTCTGCCCTAGTTGGTGTGTACAGGGACAGAAGGAGATCAGTGTGGCCGCAGCTACGTGAGAAGGCAAAGAGTGAAAGACGATGCAGTCAGACTAGTGTGTGGTAGGCAGGTCATTTGGGGCCAGGTAGACCACGGCAAAATGTTGAATTTCGGTCCAGGAACAGTCAGACAACACTGAAGGGTTTTAAGCCAGTGAAGTAACACGGTCTGATTCAGGTTTTTACAAGAGCACTCTGGCTGCTAGGTGGAGAATGGGTGAGAGAGGAGCAAAAGTGGAAATGGGAGACGTTTGGGAGACTGTGGTTCCCAAAAATCCTAACAAGCAGGGCTGACTCAGACACAGGGACACAGTTACATAGTCATAGCTTCATGGTATCAATTATTTAAAGACACAGTGAGCAAAGACTCAGTATTGGTGTGCCTCTTTCTAAAATATGAGGAAATCCTTCACAGGACACCTTACAGCAGGTTTCAAGAATTGTATCCCATAGAAGACAGACTTAAAACCCTGTGAGGTGAATGTGAAGCCAAATGAGACCTGGTGCCCTGGTGGGGACCCTCAGCTGCATAGGAATATAGGAAGCACATGAAAGCACCTGTCAAGTCAGGGCCCCAGCCGGCTCAGCCCCCCAGGATGTTAGAGCTGGAGGACCTCTGAGCTCATCAAACTCAACCCCGTTGTGCTGCAGGTGGAGAAACTGGTGTTGGGGTGGGGGACAGTGGCTTGCCCCAGGTCACCTTGAGGTAGTTGCAGAGTCAGGTCAAGAAGCCAGATCTCTCAGCACACACCTGACTTGCCTTGATCTTGTGCTTTCTCCTGAATCACACATGTGCAATCAAGATTTTGGACTCCTGGCCAGCATCTCCCTTAGAACAGGTTCCCTTCTTTACATTTCTCCAAAGTCACCTGCCCTGTATCTCAAGTCATTGCATCATTGACCTTCTCTTTTGAGCAGGAATGGCCAGATTCCAAGGGTGAATAAAGTGATTTTGAGGGATCACAACTCAAGTTTGCGGAAACGTTTGGAAGTTTGAAGAGAGTGGTCCAAAGACAATGATATGAATTGTGAATGCAAATGCTGATAAAGACCCTAGAAAGAGCCCTGGGTGCTAGAGTCCTGGAAGCCTGCTCTGAAGCCATGCAGTCAGCAGAGTGGGCCCCCAGCGATTGTTTGGGGACCATTAGGTAACTCATGGTTCCTCTGAGAATGCCCACTGAAGTGCCCCACCCTAACAATTCTGTGGTGGGAGATGTGAGGAAACAAAATGGAAGACACGGAACTAATGAAGATTTTACTAAATACCACAAAGGCACTTTTACAAAGTCATGGATTCGTATTTGATTATGCAAAAGTATGGATTCTGGAATGATTCATTCCCCCAGATCCTGGAAATTGCATGCGGCGGGCTGCCTCATTGTCTACAAGACAGTCCCTTTTGTCTCTAAAGAAACAAAAACAAGGCTTACTGTGGCAAAACCTCTTCTACAAATTAACATTATTGATAATGTTATTGATGGGATTAGGGTTAACCCTAACCTTATTGATAGGGTTCTAAGCACAAAACTATTTTGGTCTACAAATTTTCTTATACAACTGACAATACTACTAAATATCTCAAGTAGAATTATTATTACCAAGAGTCTTTCACTAGGGTGAAAGTTTGTTTTAAGTATCTTAATTTTCAGGGATGCATTTGCTCACACACACACACACACACACACACACACACACACACACCAGGAAACAAAAAGGAAATCTGGGTAATACAAACTTCCAATTTAAATGTTCTACATCTTGATTGGGATGGTTACTATATAGGTATACATATTTGGTGAAACTGATCAAAGTGGACATTAAAAATGAGTACATTTATATCTCAAAGTTGATTCAGAAAGTCAAAAGTAAAACAAAGTTCCAATGTATATTCCATTAAGAAGTTTGTATCTTCAGCTTCTAGTATTATTATTACCAAGGATTTTCATTTGAATATGATCAGAATGGAGCAGAGCTATTACCATCAAAGCTGCCCATATTGGGACCAAAGTTTGACCAGGAAATTCACTTTTAACCTAATTTCATGTTATTTTGAGGTAAAGGCACATATCAGAACAACAAGATTGTACAGCACAGAACAGCCTTGTACAGTTTGAAAACTCAGATAAACCGAGGAAGTCAAAGCTTTTGAGGTTGAGCCTTAGCAGGTGCTAAGAAATATTCAAAAAAACTACTGAAATTTTTTATAAATTGGAAAATAATCTGTTTTTAAGCCTGCCTACAAACACTAGCATTCAATATTTTGAAGACAATCTTAGTTCCAAGTATTTCTTTTCTGTCACATTTTTCTGGTTTCTCTTGATAACAAAGGCAATCTTCTTTGAACTATTTCCATAGAAAAGTGCTGGCATGACCAAATTGTCTAGCTCTGCTGGGATTTAGACACATTTCAGAAGTGGCCGAGGAAATTACGGGGGGTACCCTCAGACTGCTGGCTCAATCTAGGACACGGGTGAGGAAACTGAGACCTGCTCTGACTTTGGACACTGCAGCCTGCCTGGTCTCCCCAGCACTAGTCCTCAGTTGTCCAGAAGAAGAGAGGTCTTGACCCGGAGGGGGAAGGGAAGACTGCGGAGGAAGCGCTCCCTCTCCCTTTCCTAAGACATCCCCTTTCCCTGGGACAACTTCCCCAAGCAGCTCCTTTTTGCCACTGCTCCGGGGTCAGAAACACACAAGTTCTGGAAATAGTCCAACTTTTTTCTTATGTCCCTTTCTTTCCGGTTCTACCTCGGACCTGCAGAATCACCAGGCCACCTGGCTGGTGAGAAATTCACATTCCTGGGACAAGCCTCTGGACAAACATTAGCAAACGCCCACCCTGGACTCCCTTCAGTGTCCCCGGCTCCAGGCTACTGTGGAGATTTCAGAGCCACCTTGATTTGGAGGCAGGGGTGTCGTTACTGACAAAACCAAACCAAACCAGAAAACCTCAAAATTGATCAAACGAAGGCTTGACCTTATGTGAGATGTATGTAAAGCATTCAGCATCTACATACTCACTGAAAGGCAGAAGTTTAGCAGATGTTGTTGTTAGTATCCTCAGGGCTAATCATGGTGATTTCTGACTTAGGGAATGCATGTAAGGTAAACCCACTTTCTTCATACGTCAGCTGCAGCTGCTCTTTGGGGACTCACTGCCCAGAACCTCCCCATGGTCTTTCAGTATTAATAATATAGCATTAAGAGATTTAATTCTAAAATTATTTCAAACAGCTGCTTTTTCTGTCTTCCATTCTAAGTGTTAATAGTTTGCTAAGTTAACTGGATTGACTTAATGTCTGTGATTCAATATACTCTCACCCAGGACCTTTCCTTTACTGAGAAATAAGCTTGTTGTTAACCTCCATTTACCAGTCTGCTCCCAGTTATTCAAGGACTCTCTGAACCTGAGAGGTATAAAATGAACTAACCCAGACAGAGTTGTCATAGGGGACCAGTAAACTCCCAGCAGTTACTAGTCTGGCTCAAGCATCGTGAATTCCTTTGGCGTTCCCTTGAGCTGTGAATCAGCATCAATTTATCTGGCATCATGTCACTTTTCCTCCAGAAAAATGTTATGTACTTTGAAAACAAAGTAATATATTGTACAACTGAAGGACAGCAGAACCCAGCAAAGGACTGTCTGTATCACAAAGAAGAGTCATGCGTGCTACATGTTTCACCCCAGTCATTGGAGTGAAGATCCGTTTTTTGTAGCTATGGGAACTTAGGTCTCCGAGAACCAGCACTGGGTATTGGTAACATGGGTTCTGCCATCTATAAGCTCTGTGACAAGTTACTTAACAGAACTAACCCTTAGTTCCTCATCTATAAATTGGAAATCTTGGTATCTTCCACTATTATTATTATATTGTGAAATGACAGTTACATACATATGCTGTCACATGTACACATAGACTATAATAACGCATTTTATTAGCATTCACAACTTTAACTTTTGAAAATTTTCCTATTTAAAACACAGCATTGGCCTTTCGACTCACTCTTATAAAATCAACCATAAAGGACTGGAAGTTAAGAGAAGTGTATCATTTAAAAAATGCCACGTGTACTGCAAGTTCCCAAGCTTTCTTCAGCCCGTGCACCCACACATAGTAACAGCCACCGAAAGTGTCATCATCCAAATGAATAATAGATAGGGAAAGCTGCGGCTCCCTGCTCCTGAGGACTGGATGCCTCTTGGCTGACGTCCTGCTTAAGCAAGATCCAAGAGGTGAATGTTGAAGCAATAGAGCCCCCTTGAGAAGGCTCCAATGTTTATTGCCTATTAAACAAGCAGTGTCCTTTATCATATTAATTTTCCTGATGTACTTTCCTGACATTTGTCAGCATTTCCTACTTGCCAAATGACAGACAAGCGGAAAACCAGGTTTTAGAAGTATGTTCATTTATAAATAAAGTCTCTCCTGAGTCCTCACCTTTCTTTCCATCCCTCTGCTATCACCTTCGGTCAGACCCTCACTGCTCCCTCACCCCCAAGACAGCTGGAACAGACTCCAAGCTCGATTCCACTTCAATCTATCTCACCTCTGATTCAATTTCTCTCAGGCTCAAAAATCTTGTTATGCGCTTTTTACCAACATTAAAAAAAAAAAAAAATCCTCAGAGATGCTCCAGTGCTTACCAAATCCAGTATACAGTGATTTGAAACAACGTAGACTGTGGGATACCTTTCCAGCTTTGTCCCGCACCTGTCCCTGGTACATAACACTTCCCACAACATGCCCACGGTTTCCCGCTGTGGTATACGCCCATTTCTCTCTCCCATCCTCCTCCTCTTTTCAAATTGTAGTCTAGTTCCACAATCATTTCCGTTGTCACGTGCTCCCTGCCGGCTTCCCTTGATGCTCTGCCCCAGTCTAGATCAGCAGCTCACTTTTCCGGAGGTCCATCATGTAAAGGTGCATCCTGGCCTTTATCTTGTTTTGCCTCAGTTAATGTTTTGTTGTTGTTGTCTCAGTTAACGTTTACTCTTGACTATGAAATCCCTGCAGGAGATTACAGTTTACCTGTTTCTTTGTGCTTCAGAGTGCCAAGCACAGGGCCTTTTTATCTAGAAAGTATTAATAAATATTCCTTATTTCAACTAAATGTATGCACACATAGGAAGTGTGATTCCATAAGCATATGGAATCAAAATGATTATGGTCACCACGTGTACATCTGCAGAAAATTCAAAACAAGTATTCAGACAAGCAGGAAGCTGTGTAAGTTGTATAAGTAGAAAAAACTTCATTCCCTCCTGACCTGAGGAGCCCAGATTCCAGGCACTGCACCATGTGATGACGATATAAGACAAGAATACATGGTGCCTTCTTTGAGAAGCTTCCAGCCTAGTGGGGGAGGAAAACTGTGATCACATAAATGTAGCAAGCCCTGTTACACCTGACTGCTTTGGGGAGGCCAAAACGGGCACTTCTGATTCAGCCTGGCCGTAGTCCAAGGTGGTTGGACCATTGGGTGAGCCGAGGGTAAGAGGAGACACACAGACACAAGGCTGGAAGAGGCAGGAATCAGAGCACAGAGAGGACTGTTGATCATTTTGAAACGCATTTGCTTTCTACTAGAGGCAGCGTTGAAGGGGAACCAGAGGATTCCACCACAGTTTTAGAAACACTCCTCCGTCTGCAAGGTGGATGATGAAATGCGGGAAAGAAGGAAAGATGGCCGGCAGCCCGAGGCTATCGCGAGAACTCAGGCAGGAAGTGAGGCCAGCTTCCGGGAGAGGGGAGAGAGGAGAGTAAGAACTCCAGAGTGAACGAGTGGGAAGAGCCGGTCTTGGGAGAGGGAGGCGACTGAGGAGGTCTCGTTCGCTCCCTAGGTTGTCCAGGCTGGAGACATCACAATTAGGGACTCTGTACTTTTGTCTAACTTTCTGGGGGTAGAACGGGCCTCCCTTATAATATGGCTGTTACTCAGCTAGCGGATATTCTGCATTCTGATCCGAATGCGTTCGAGCACAGCAGTTAGGAGCAGAGTAACTGAAGGGTTAAGGTATTTAACGTCTCCAGGCCTGTTTCTTCTGTAAAATGAGAAGAAAGATAATAATAGCACCCATTTCACAGAGTAGCTCCAAGAATTAAAGAAGTTAATGCATGTAAATTGCTCAGCATAGGGCCCTGCATAAAATACGTGCCCAAGACTTAAGTTATTGTTTTCCTGTATTATTGGTGGGTAAGGATGAGCAAAATATGAGAGCTCCTCAGCTCTTCTGAAATACAGCCACGTGCTGCATAGCAATGTTTTGGTCAACAATAGTCTGCATATAAGATGATGGTCCAATAAGATTATAATATGGTTATTTTTACTGTACGTTTTCTATGTTTAGATGCACAAATACCACTGTATTACAACTGCCTACAGTATTCAGTACAGTAGCTTGCTGTGCAGGTTTGTAGCCTAGGAGCAATAGGCTATCCCATATAGCCTATGTGTAGCAGGCTGTACCATCTAGTTTTGTATAAGTGCTCTCTGTGTTTGCACAATGATGAAATTGCCTACTAATGCATTCTCAGAACGTATCCCTGTTGTTAAGTGATGTATGACTGTACTTGCTACAGTTGCAACATGAGAAAAACCCGCCCTTCTTAAATACAAATAAGGACACTTTTCTATTTAAATGCACATTCCATACTAAATTTGAAGAAATTGTTTTGCCTTTTTATAGGGAGATCTGGAGATTCTGCTCTTATATCAAGAGTGGCTTGCATGTAACATTCATTCTTGTATGTGTGCCGTTCACCTCTGGATCATTGTCAGAATTCAGAAATTAAAGGTGCAGCCAGTTACATTACTAGAGAGATGGAATATTTAAGTGAGTCCCTGCAAGTTTCTTTTGAGGGAAGTGTCTTCTTTTGGAAGGCCATTCAGAAAATTCTCTAGGATAGTTTCAACTTATTAAGCTTTCAGGGATATTTTCTAAGGGAAATGTTCTAAGTACATTTAAGGTAGGCTAGGCAAAGCTATGTTTGGTAAGTTAGGTGTATTAAATGCATTTTTAACTTGCGATATTTTCAATTTACAATCGGTTTATCAGGACATAACCCCATTGTAATTCAAGAAGCATCTGTACTCTGTACACGTGTTTCCTTAGGACTTTTGCAATTACTGTTCCTTCTGTCTGGAATGCTTTTTCCCAGAAAAAATATATGGCTTCCCTTGAATTAATTCAGAACTCAAATGTAATCTCAGCAGAGTGGCCTTCCCTGCTTATCCTAGCTAGAATAGTATCTCTCCTTCTCACTCTATCCCTTTCCCTGCTTTAATTTTCTTAGTGAAATATCATTTCAAAACACTAGGCTTTCTCTAAGGAAAGGACAGATATTTTGCTTATTTCTAAACTGGTTTTTGAGCTCACAAGAAGTAGTTCTTTTGTCTTTTGCTTATTCATGCAGTCATTAATTCGTTCAACAAATCATATTACTGTCTAGCCTATTATAAGAATATACATTATATTAAATTACGTAGTCCTTGAAGGTAGGAATTATCTCTTTTTCTGTACTGAATCCCTGCCACCTGGAATGTAGTAGCTACTCAATAAACCCTCATATGCCTGAGTGAATGAGATTCCAGAAGAAAGTTGATCTGGGTAAGACTTTTATTTCAATCTTGTGACATGCATAATTTTCCACGGAATCTTGCCCAAGGCCAAATGTTGAGAAGAACTTGCACAAATAGTAGACAACATCATGGGCAAAGAAATATACTCTTTTGAGGACCATAACTTTTGCTCCCAAATTGAACAATGCTGGTAGAGATAACAAAGATGATTTTCAGGAGTGAGAGAACGTCAGTGGTTTGTGATTTCTAATTACTCTTACAGAAAGGCAACCACGTCGTAGAGAACAGTAGCACAGTTTTTTTACTCCTCCTGTGTAAGACAGAGGCAAATGACCCAGAAGAAAGGTGACCTCAGGCCCTTTTTCAAAAATTCGAAATCCAAGCCTGCTTTATAGCTGTCTCCGTAGAATGATAAAACAAAATTCCCAGTCAAGCCTCAAGCCATCAAGAAAAGCCACCAAATATGTTCCCAAGGGCCAACATATCCCTTAGGCTCCGTAGGCCTATGGTACTTTTAAGGACCCACAAAAATGGTTTAATTTCATTTAAAATTAGAAGAAATAAATGAACATATAGGTTAAAGGAAAAAATGTTTTAATATGTCATTATATTCATCTTTATTCCAACACAATCCTAAAATAATAGTTTTTATATTTTTTGTTTGGAGGAAAGGACCCTTAAAGTAAAAATGCCGAGGGCCTGTGAAAGTTGGGTCTCCTTTGCGGAAGAAAGCGCTCTGGACAGACATTCAGCTACAGACACTGAAATGGGCTCATGCCCAAACCATTAAATCCTCCGTTATTCGGAAAAACACCTTTTCCAGGCAGATTCATTTCCCCAAGATGTGTAGGATTCACAATACTGTATTTTAGAGGAGAGATTAATGCAATTGCCCCATGAAATAGTTTAAGCTCTGATCTGTTCTGAAACAAAGCATACAGCATACACCAAGAGAAAATGAGTGCTAAGAAAATGTATTTTCTTCAAGGCGCCACAGCCACGGTAATTTGCACCTTCTGAAGTGGTGATAGAAGCGCCCTCAACATGTACAGACAGAAGAGTCGAGATAATGACAGGGCTAGCAACTGTGCCCAGCTGGGAAAATAAGCATGCAGCCGAAATGAAGGCCCCCCAGCAAACATTTCAGAAAGAGCCCTTCGTCTTTTGTTAAAAGTACAAATGAAAATCAACAGCCCTCCACACTCCACCTGAGCCACAGAAGTCACTCGATGTAGGTGAATCAGAGACAGCTGCAGGCTCAGTGCCAGCTAGGATTAGCTTTGTTCTTCCTTTTCTTTGTACTCTGAATAGTTCTGACTCGCTCCACAAGGAGCAATTACCAATTCACAAGGGGATAAATCGTCAGTTAAAGTGGATTTTCTGAAAGCGGAGGGGGGAACAGTTATAACTAAGTTAGGTATAAGATATTATCTCAAATACAGGGAGGGTTCTGCAGAGCTCTAGAAAGCTCCTAATTTTCTAGAGGAAACTCCCAGGTAAGGCTCCTGAAGTCCTCCCCTGGTGTCCAGGCAGCTGGATAACGTCTTAACTGGTGGGGTTTTGGAGGCAAATTTCGTGGGTTTTCACACTGGCACTTTCTAGCTAATGTGATCTGGATACGGTAGTTAACTTCAGTGAGCATCAGTCAGAATGGGTCCGAAATTGTCCCAGCCTTAG
>JAQIFY010005570.1:0-10947 GCA_028533085.1 Varecia variegata | reverse complement strand
TCTCAACTCTCAACTCTCTGGCTAGAGTGCCATGGCGTCATTGTAGCTCACTGCAGCCTCCAACTCCTGAGCTCAAACATCCTCCTGCCTCAGCCTCCCGAGTAGCTGGGACTACAGGCACGCACCACACTTGGCTCGTTTTTCTATTTTTAGTAGAGACGGGGTCTCGCTCTTGCTCAGGCTGGTCTAGAATTCCTGAGCTCAAGTGATCCTCCTGCCTCAGCCTCCCAGAGTGCTAGGATTACGGGCGTGAGCCACCACGCCCACCCGGATGCTTGTTTCTTGTTCCAGAAAGTAATACATCATCATTCTTGACAACTCAAATATTGGTAAACTTTTTCCATAAAGGTCCAGGTAGCAAATCTTTTAGGTTTTATCATACAGTCGCCGTCTGAACTACTCGACCCTGCTATAGCATGAAAGCAGCCACCGACCATCTGTCGAAGAAAGGGCATGGCTGTGTTCCAGTAAAACTTTATTTACAAAGGGGGGGGGGCGGGTTTGGCCTGCAGGCTGTAGTGTGCCGACCCCTGATTTAGACAGTTCGGCAAGGCTGAAAAGAACACAGACGTCACCTCATTCCCGGCAGACGGTGGGACTATGCAGGCCAGAGGCTGAGAGGAGGTGCTCCCCGGGAAAGGAACACAGAGGCAGGGAGGTGCTCCAGGGCGTCGAGTGTGGGAGAGCAGGACATGCAGAGTTTCCAGAAAACTCGCTGTCAGGTAGGAGATGGAGCATTGCCAGGGCGTGAGAGGCCTTGGGTGCCCAGTGAGAGAGAGTGGGCACGTTGGACGGGGCGTTGTTGGGCCGGGCACCTGGGGTCAGCTAGGCGGTCACCTGGGATGGGGTGGGGAGGAACAAGGAGATAAGTTCTGGTATTTGATTTTTTATAGATGCTTTTCTCAAAGTTTCCTGAGCCTGCTGGCAAACTCAGCCAGTTCCGGAAGAACCTCCGGGATTCACAGCGGCTTCAGTGGGATGAGAGCTGGACACGGACTGTGCTCCCTTTGCTTATGGACACGTGACCCCTGGGGCCAGAGACTACAACCCAGGATTCCCCGTGCCCCTTCTCCCCCCACAACCGAGTCCCAGGGCAAACCCTCCCGAGCAGCGCCTCCCGGTGGTCAGAGGCCGAAACGTGAATAAAGCTCTAACAGCCAGAGTTGTGTCCGGGAAGCCCTGGTCCATCCTGGCTTCCTTGGGTGCTCCAAGGCACGACCTCTTTTTCCCTCCTGTTCTGTGCTCCTCTCCCGGGTGTTACGTTTCTCTTACTCGCTGGGACTCTGAGCATCTCTCCGCTCTGTGCTGTCGTCCCCAGCGTCTGCCCTTCCCTGCTCTGCCTCTGTCGTGTTCCTGCCCCGGAAACGGCACCTGCCACGCTGTAGGTGCAGTGAGGTGTGTCGGGCCTACGCTGGGCTCAGCTTCGTGAGGGACCCAGTGTCCAGGCTGGGGAACATCAGACTTCATATACATGTTATCTGCAAAAAGGAAATGCTTGCCTTTGAGCCAAAATTTTCATTTCTGATTCATGGTGATTTTCTTAAGAACCAGAACTGCTGACAGAAAGGGGCACCCCCACACATAAACAGTTTATATTTTATTAGAACATAGTTTGTGGTCTGTGATTTAACATTCTTCAAACATTCAAGTCCAGTGAAAGTTTTTTGTTTATGCTTTTTTTGAGACGGGGTCTCGGTCGGGCGCGGTGGCTCACGCCTGTCATCCTAGCACACTGGGAGGCCGAGGCGGGAGGATCGCTCGAGGTCAGGAGTTCAAGACCAGCCTGAGCAAGAGCGAGACTGCGTCTCTACTAAAAATAGAAAGAAATTATCTGGCCAACTAAAATATATATAGAAAAAATTAGCCAGGCATGGTGGCGCATGCCTGTAGTCCCAGCTACTCGGGAGGCTGAGGCAGGAGAATTGCTTGAGCCCAGGAGTCTGAGGTTGCTGTGAGCTAGGCTGACGCCACGGCACTCTAGCCCGGCCAGCAGAGTGAGACTCTGTCTCAAAAAAAAAAAAGAAAGAGAGACGGGGTCTCAGTCACCCGGGCTGGAGTATAGTGGCACGATTGTAGCTCCCTGCAGCCTCCAGCTCCTGGGCTTAGCCTCCCGAGTAAGTGGGACTGCAGGCAAACGTCACCACACCTGGCACAGTTTTCCATTTTTTGTAGCGATGGGTTCTCACTATGTTGCCCAGGCTGGTCTCGAGCTCCTGGTCTCAAGCGATCCTCCCACCTTGGTCTCCCAAAGTGCTAGGATTACAGGCATGAGCCACTGCACCTAGCCCCTATGAAAGTTTTATCTGCTTTCCCACAAAAATTCTCACAATAGTGATTCAACTTTCAAAATAATCTTCAGGAGCCTGTGCAAGGCCCACAGCACGAGCTGCAGAATTGCCATCTCTGAGTGCTCTTTGTAAGGAAATAGTTTCTGGCCATGAGGAGTTGCCGCTTCCCATCGGATCCAGGCCCGGCCTAGCTCAGTGGTACACAGCTGGCATGTCTCTGGCGTGCGGACGGTGAAGGCAACGTAGACGTCAGGAGCCTGCTGGTCCCTCTGGCAAGCAGAGAGCCTCCACAGGACCCCGACCGGCGACAGGATGATTTCTGGGCAGTACAGCATGTCTGCTGCGATTATGATGTCTGGGTGGAAGGCAGAGAGCTGAGGGACCATTGCGACGTCCCAGTCCAGATGGGCCACTGTCACCCTGGGGCTCTCTGAGTTGGCGGTGATGTCTGGCTCTAATGATAAGCCATTGAGAAGGACGTTCCCTCGGAGCTGCTGGAGGACACAGCTATGACAGTCACTGAAGATGTAGGCTCTGGGATGGCACATCTTGCTGATGGCCAGGCCCGTGAGGCCAGCTCCACTGCCAAGCTCTAGGACAGTCCTGTCAGTGAAGACTGCCGGGTTCTCTATGGCCATTCTATGAGGTAGAGGACGGTGTCCCATGTGACCAGGTCAGTGGTGCCGTGGGAGACGACGGCTGTGCTCTCAGAGAGCGTGAAGGAGTCCCCTGAAGGCAGCAGATAGCTCCAGTGGCCTGGGTGGACTCGTGAGTGGTCAGGACCTCTGCCAATGTGTCCTACAGCTCACCCAAAGGCTCTGGGTGGACAGCCTCGTGCTTTCTGATGAGCTCGGAGAGAAAGCACTGGGCATACTTCACTGCTGGTGGGTGCTTCACACACAGAGGATGTTTCACAGTCTTCTGCAAAATCCCCAGCAGCAGCTCGGAATCCGGTAAGTTCCTTAGTTTCTCTTCTGGACTCTGCCAGGGGAAGGAGCCCAGCGAGTGCGCAGCCAGGAAGCAGAGCTTGAAGCTCCATAGCAGCCCCTGGGTCCCCGAGCTCTCCTCTGGCGCCATGGAGGGGCAGGGCCCCTGTTTCACTTTCTTATCATTCATGCGTTCGTTGCAGCAGCACTTTTAACTTCCTTCAAAAACCTGGCTAACTGTTTGGTGCAAGAGGCCTAGCGCTCAGCCTGTCTCAGCTTTTGACATGCCTTCCTCAAAAGCTTAATCATTTCTAGCTTTTGATTCAAAGGGAGGCATTCAACTCTTGTTTTCACTTGAACCCTTACAGGCCATTGTAAGGTTATTAATTGGCCTAATTTCAATATTTTTGTGTCTCAGGGAGTTGGGAGGCCTGAGGAGAGGGAGCGAGACAAGGAAACAGCCAATTGGTTGAGCAATCAAATCACATACAACATTTATTGATAAAGTTTCCTGTCTTATATGGGCCTGGTTTGTGCTGCCCCCCCCCCCAACAATTACAACAATAACGTCAAAGATCACTGATCACAGATCACCATAACATATATAATAATAACGAAAAAGTATGAAATATTGCAAGAATTATCAAAGTGTGACACCGAGGCTCGAAGTGAGCACTTGCTGCTGGAAAAATGGTGGCAATAGACTTGCTCAACACAGGGTTGCCATAAACCTTCAATATGTAAAAAATGCAGTATCTGCAAAGCACAGTAAAGCGAAGCACAACTGAGGTAGGCCTGTAATGAAAATCTTGATTCCTAAGAAAATACACAAAATCACTAATATGTTTATTTGTATCTAATACAAGAAAATGTTTTTGTTTTTGTTTTTTGAGACAGAGTCTCGCTCTGTCCCCCAGGCTATAGTGCCGTGGCATCAGCCTAGCTCACAGCAACATCAAACTCCTGGGCTCAAGCAATCCTCCTGCCTTAGCCTCCCGAGTAGCTGGGACTACAGGCGTGTGCCACCACACCCAGCTATTTTTTTCTATTTTTAGTAGAGACGGGGTCTCACTTTTGCTAAGGCTGGTCTCAACCTCCTGAGCTCAAGCAATCTTCCCGCCTTGGCCTCCCAGAGTGCTAGGATTACAGGCGTGAGCCACCACACCTGGCCAAGAAAATGGTTTTAAAATATAATATTAATATGATCAATAAGGCTACAGAAAAAAGTCTAATTTTTTATGCAGTTAAAAAAAAAACCAGTCTTCCTCGCTGTCACTCCCATTAAGTATGTGTGGTCAAATCGTACTCTAGAGCTGTCCAATACAGCAGCCTCTAGCCAGATGTGGCCACTGAGCACCTGAAAGTGAGACAGGAAACCAGCAGGCCCAACTCGTTAAAAAAGTTGCAAAACCTGAACTAAGGCTTCTGACAAAAACAGGAGAACAGGATGCAGTAAAGAAACTGGTTAAGACCAGTAAGAGCCAAGATGGCGATGAGAAAGACCTCTGCTTGCCCTTGTAGCTCATTTTACTCTGCTTATAATGTATTAACAGATTAAAAGAATCTCCCACCAGCACCTTGACATTTTATAATTACCCTGGAAGTTACCTTATAAAAGAGGGGAAATCCCTGATTCCTGGAAATCTCCACCCTTTTCCCAGAAAATCCGTGAATAATCCACCCCTTATTTAGCATGTAATCAAGAGAGAGCCATAGAGTTCACCAGCAATGTACAAGGGCTCTTCTCTGTTGCTCTGAGAGATAGCCACTGCTCTGTCTACGGGGTAGCCTGCTTGCTGTTTAATAAACTTTGCTTTCATTTCCAACTTTAGGTTTGAGTTTGAATTCTTCCCTGCACAAAGCCAAGAACCTTCTTGGCCTTCAGGCAGGACCCCAGTTTTCGGGTTCACTTTCCAGTGTCAAAATGTGATTAGTCTAATTGAGGAATACAAGTACAAACTGTAAGGTTTTTTGGATTGGCCGGCGTCAGAGAAAGAAAGACGAGCAGAGTTGAAAGGGGTAAGCAACAAGGCTTTATTGGGGCGCTCCCGGGCGAGGTTCACAGACCCCGAGAGAGAGAGAGGCCCGGGAAGTCGCATCGCCCAGAAGTTTTGAGTGGGCTTATATATGTTTTTAGGGAGTGGGGGTTTTTTTGGCGGGAAGATTTATGGTGGGGAGAGCAAGGAATTTTCCCTTGCAGTTTTAGGGCAGGTATTGAGAAACAGGAGGGGCCAGTGGTATGTGTGGACTCCAGGAACTGAGACTCTTATCAGAGTAACCATCCAGGTGTGGTCATCCTTTAACTTAGCTGGGCCTTGCAGGCATTGCTCTCGGCAGGTCTCGTGGGCTGCTTCTTTTTCCATTAGGGAGGGTAGGGGTGCCCGCCACCAGCCTTACACAAAGCACACACCAGATTTCAAAGACAGTACAAATAATGGAATGTAAAATGTCTCATTGATAATTTTTACACTGATTACATGTTGAAACAATAATATTTTCAATATTGGGGGTTAAATAAAATATATTATTAAAATTAATTTCACCTGTTTCTCTTTACCTTTTAATGTGACTATTAGAAAATTTACAATGACATATGTGGCTCACGCTGTGGCTCACCTATTCTGGTTGGACAGTACTGGTCTAGAGTCATTCACAGCTGTGCATTCTGTATGCGGCCATGGAATTCCTTAATCTGATAGATGGACTGGTGCAGCTTTTTCTCTTAAATTGATGGCACTTAATTTCTGACAATTAAAGGTCCTAACATCTTAAAAGATAATGGCTTTCTGTTATTAGATTGTTCTGATGCAGACGCTGCTAGAGGAAAGGGGAGACTCGCCTCTATCTTTCCAGAAATCTCAATCTCCAAAGTTTTGTAAGCATTTCATTTCACACCATTAAACCATGTAATGATTTCATACCATTAAGTACAAAATTCATAGACACAATTTCTGGCAGAATAAAATGGTTCCATCTCATTTTGTTTAATTTCTAGTTATATTAGGAGCCACAAAGTTCCCCAAGTTCAGCTGATTTTGAATTTACCAAAACCTTCACCTAATAGGAGATGGTTTTGTTTACTAGTGAGGACTGAACTCTGACCTTTTTCTTTTGCCCAAATTCCTTTCTAAGAGGCCTGGTGAGTCACACCTAAAGGCGATAAAAATCTCACTAAACAGGTTTTATTAATCCAGTATAAGGTGGTTTACCTCCCAACCTCATTCTGGCTCCCGGATCACATGAGAGACAGAAGACCCCCTTAGGGGTCAGGCATCCTAGCTGACCCCTATCTTAAGTGTTCCTTTCCACTGACTCCAGGTCTTTAGACAAACCTTAACTCTTTCAACCAATTGCCAACTAAAGAATCCCTAACACCCACCTAGGACTTGTAAGCTCCTGCTTCGACATGTTCTGCCTTTTTGGCTCAATGTATATCTTCCATGTATAGATTTATGATTTTACCTGTAATTCCTGTCCCCATGAATGTACAAAAACCAAACTGTAATCTGGCCACCTCAGGTGCATTTTCTCAAGATCTCTTGAGAACTTGTTCCCCGGGGGCCACCTTCTCACACATTCGGCTCAGAACAAACCTCTTTAAATTATTTCAGAGTTTGGATTTTTCTGTCAACACTAGTAATTGCATTTTTGGCTTCATGGTCCACGAAAGGGGAGGCAGGAGACAGTAACCACAATAACTTGAACAGGAAAGTGCTACAAAGGCTTGTTAACGATTTAAAGGGGATAACTACTCGGAAGGAGTGGAAGAGAACTCTAAAGAACGTCCTAGGCAGGGGAGAGTACTCAAGGAGGCACTTACTTGGAAGAGGGGGCCGCCCCTCCCCAAGGCTAGGACGCGGGTGTGATTGCTGCCGCGGGACGGCGTTGAAGTTCACTGGGTTGGCCCGGCCCCAGCTCGTCCACAGTGTGCAGCTGAAGCTGGCAGGCAGGACACCGCGAGGCAAGACCCGAGAACCAGTCTCCCCCGCAGCTGGGGCGCCGGCAAGCAGAAGCTGGAAGGCAGGAAACCACCGGCATCAGCCGGCGAAATCGGCCCTCCACCGCCCCCTGCTGGTAAGGCTTAACATCATGCCTGTTGCACAGGAGCAATGTTCTAAAGTCACAAGCAGAACATGAAGGGTGGATTTGAAGCAGGCAGGCATTAAGTGACAACAGGCACACTTCCTCTAAAGGTGGAGAGTTTGATCTTTTGCTCTTGGGGGATTTTCAACAGGTCCGTAAAAGACTTTTCCCAGGAAAGAATTTTCCCAACGTCCTTAATGAGGTTTTGCAAGTCTCCTGGGTGAGGGTTGTAGTTAAGGCCTTTTACCTTTTAAGTCTCCTCACAGATCTGGCCATGATGAGAGGTTTTGTTTTTGTTTGTTTTGTTTTTTGCCTTAAACATTTCAGGAATAGTCCCGGGATCACTCTAAGAAAGCAACAGGTTTTGAGTCATCTCTGGTACCCCAATTCCAAATTATACAGAATAAGGACCAAAATGTTTAAAATTAACTGGTGTGTGTGTGTGTGTGTGTGTGTGTGTGTGTAGGTCGGATATCCATAGAATGTCTTTCTGGCCTAAAGGAAAACACAGCACACTTGATTTTGAAGGGTCTAAGAGGAGAGGGGTATAAGAAGGGACAGACAGTCCAACCTACAGCCCAAGCACAGGACTTAGACACAGCATCACCAAGAGTGGAAGGCAGGGAAGGGGACAGGAAAGAAAGTCATTACAGGATCTCACCAGGTGGGCACTTCTTGTGTCCTGCATTATACCTCTGCTCCTCTTGGAATTGCTGTTGCTCCATAACTTGCTGACTATGCCAAATTGGGGGAAGCAGGGTGGTACGGACAAAATTCAGAAACAAGATTTTGCCACTTTTAGGGGCTGCACTGCAGAAAAAAGAAAGGAGGCGCTCATTAGAGGCTAGAGAACCAGCACCCTCCAATTCTTTACACACTGAAATTACACACTTCCTTTGATACATGGATATTAACTAAGACCCCCTCCATGACTGCCATGTGGTCATTGGAGTAGAAGCCTTGGGACATTTAGGCAGGAAAGATGAGACCTCATCACATTCAGTAGAGAAGAAAAATATGGACCCTGTTGTAAGTTAACAAATTTCAAAAAAGGTATTTGAAAGGGAGTACTGAAAACAAAAATTTGAAACGAGTTCCTAGTAATTGTTTAGTAAATATTAGACATCTGTGAAAGAGTCACAGTGTTCATTAGTTCAGAGTTTAAGTTTTAGAATATGTGACCTGAAACTAGATTATGGAGGCTGATTTTCTCTTAAGAATAGGGTCATGGAGGATGACCTGCTGTCCCCAAACTTCCTCCTATTCCCTGGAGCTCTTTGCAGTTAAGGTATAGCCCCTTCAAGTTTTCCTATGTCCTGTTCTACGTTTCTTTTGCCTCTCAGTTGGTACGCAAGGTGAAGACTTGGAGTGAAGTCACATGGCAGAGTACAGACTGTGGATGCAAGATATTGGTGGTCAAGAAGCACTTCTCCTAGTCCCAACTCTGAAATCTGCACACTGTAGCAAGAAGGGCAAGTCCCCTGTCCCCTCTGGGCTTCAGGGTCCCTACGTACAGAATTAGAGTTCATCCAACTCCAAAGCAGAGAAGTCAAAGGATGAGAGAGCCTACAGAGCTAGGATTTGGGGAAAAAGTGAAGAGAATGAGCAGCAGAGGCAAGAGCCTTTCACCTGATCTCCTGGTGTTAGCTTTGGGGAAGGTGACTCACCCTGACTCACCCAGAATTGGCCATCATTCCTGGTTCACCACTCCCATTTTCTCCCCTGTCCTACTTGGTTAGAGAATTTCTGATGAATCAGGGATGGATTGCCTTAGTCATCAGCTCAGTAGGGACTACTGCCTGAAGCGCAGTCACATCATGTAAATGATTTCTTTCCACCTACTGTGCTAATCTTGTTTGAAAAATTGACACACCTACGTGGAACCATGAACAGAAATTTTCCTGTGCTGTGCCTCTACCAAAGTCCAGGTTTGCCACCTTCTGGGATTCTTTGCATGATGAAATATGTGTCTTACACATTCCAACCTCTGTGGCCCTCTCCCAGCCTCTCATTTTCTTCTCCCCTTCTCTCCATGCAAAGCTCATCCATTCTTCCACCCTGCTCAAGTCCATTCTATACCAGGACACCTGCTCTCTTCTTTTCCTAATTCTCTAATTACTTCCAATTTCAGATGGCTTGATATTTCCCTCTCTCAGGAATGGTCTGCCCTCAACTGGCTGTCAATAAATGTGACCATGATTGTTACCGAAAGTTTAGTACTCGTCCCAGAGGAACGAAGAACAAGGACAAGTGTTTTGAGGAAAAGGAAACAGAAGTTTATTAATTTGCTGGCAAATGAGAAGGATGGTAGATTCTCGTCTTAAAGAATCATTGTCCCTCCCCACTTTAAGTAGAAATACATGGCTTTTTAAAGAGGAGAGGGTTAGCTTTTGAGTGTTGTTGTTTAATTATAGTTGGTGATTTTGGTTGACCTTATCTCCATTGAAGATGATCTCGTGACCTTTGTCCAGATAATTCTGTTTAGCCATCTCCTGTGGTTTAAGATACTAGAAAACAAAGAACAAAGAATGTTTTTCTGCCCCTTTGATTACTGGCCTCAGGCAGGAATGCAGGTTTTAATTCCCAAAAAGAGTGAGGGGTTTTAAAGAGACAACTTGTAAAACATTTTGCCCTCTTTCAGACCTTTACCTCTGTTACATGATGATCATGATAAAGATATCACTCATTTAGTTCACTATTATAAACAACTGTGGGCCATCTCTTGTGTTATCCTCCTATTTTATTTAATGTGTGCCACCAAAATTGTAGGTATCATGCTTCATAATATAATTCTATTTTCAGAGGTTAGGAAAGAAAAGAGTTTACATTCTGGCTTGATAACCTTCTTCATCAAACTGTATAAAGTGTCTAACTGACATGTGGGATGAACTCACCTCTCCAAATCCCATATCCCAGAACATTCACATGTAGGTGGGCACTAGGAGAACAATAGGGCTCAAAAACAATTCCTTTTGGTTCTCCCAGAAGTGACCCTCTAAAGGTGAACTTGATCTGACATTCCTTATCTGAAACCAAATATAATGCAAACACCCTTTGACCTATCACACTGGGATCAGAGTTTATGACTAGAGAGCTCTTTCCTTTCCCTATTGACTTTACACATGTTCTTTCAGGCTTATAGTTTCTTTTATGGGGAAGAGTGAGTGGTGTGTGGTAGCTAAAAGGCAATTCACTTTTCCCTCTCTACCCAAAGTTGGCAAACAACCATCAAGTCCTGAGTGGGGAGTGTGAGGGTCTCTCCCTGTGAGTGAGAGTGTCCATGCGAGGCTGGATGAACTGCTGTCAAAGGATTCTATGCTGACAGATGGCTGGAAATAGAAATCCTGAGGATTGTTCCAATCTCACAGTTCTGTGAATCTCTTTTCCATGCATGGAGAGAGAGACAAAGTAAGCCAGCCCAAGCTCCTAAAGTCCTCATCTTGGCAGTTGGTCAAATCTTGTCTTAAAGGTTTCCTGCATAGATATCTTACCTTCTTAACTAAACTATAGGTTCCCCAGAGGCAGAGTGCACCACCTTTCTTCTGCTCCAGTCTCCACAGTAGGTCACCTATAGCTCAGCATTTAAGAGGTGCTCAGTGACCAACAGATTCCTTCATCCTTTCAATGGCATGCTTTAAAGTTACTGCTAG
>JAQIFY010000557.1:0-14980 GCA_028533085.1 Varecia variegata | reverse complement strand
TGGGGGAGGGGACGGGTGTATACCTACATGATGAGTGCGATGTGCACTGTCGGGGGAATGGACACCCTTGAGGCTCAGACTCGGGGGGTTGGGAGGGGCATGGGCAATATACTTAACCAGAACTGTTGTACCCCCATAATAAGCTAAAATAAATAAACAAAAAAAAAAAAAGAAAAATGTTCTGTATTTGATTAAATGCTTAAGACAATTCTATTAATAAATTTGTGGCCAATGTATGCATGTCTGCAAAAAATTGATTTGTTACATTTACAAAGTTTTGATTTATTAATTGTGTAAATAGTGTATAATTGTTTAAAAATCCAGGGCAAGAAGACTGAATTGGGCTTGAAAACATACAGCGAAGCCCTTTGACTGAGAAAGACCCAGCCATGGGGAAGCTGGCACAGGGAATGCGGATGATCCTGGTCCGGGTTTCTCACCGGGGCTGGTGCAGCTTCCCTTGGGCCAGAAGGGGAGGCGCCAGGTTTCATTAAGGAGCCCTTTGAGGGCCGTGGCTGAGCAGGCAGCCTGTGTGAGTCTCAGACTGCAAATTGTGCTTGGAAAGGCCAGTGGGGATTTCTGGGCCAAGAACTCTTTGCTTTTTCCTCCTGGCCATTGGGTTGGTGACCACTCGCTTCTGTCCTGAAGGCAGAGGGCACTGGAGGGAAACTGTCTCAGAATTTCAAGAAGGGACTCACAACGGTGCCTTCTTGGATCCCACACGACGGCTGGTGGGTGCCAACTTGCACACTGCCCACCACGCACGAATCACCCGTCAGCCTCACACAGAAGGACGTGCAAACCCTTGATTCCTGGTGGACACCAGCATACCTCTTCCACTTCCAGAACAAAGCTACGGGGTCAAAGGCCTGGGACAGTACCTTACAAGGCATCGCAGAAAGGGAACGAACACCAACTTGGATGGCACATATGTCCTGGGTGGGTCACCCTTTTCTTCCAGTGAAAAAACAAACCTGCCCTGTTGGGGTTTTAGAGGGAGCCCCGCCTGCCCACACTCCTTTACCAGCCCTGCCCCTGCTCTGTGCCTTCCCACACTGCGCTCACAGCATGGATGGCCTCTGCCAGCTGGGGCCCTGTGTCATGGGGAGCCTGCTGCCATGGGGCTCGCCCGGGTGCACCACCTGCACAGCCCGAGCTGGGAATGGCTCTTTCACCTTGGCTTTCCTTGGCTCCCGGAGGAAAGGAAGATGCTCTGGTCCACACTGTTCCTCCTGCAGGCCCGGGTCTGAAGCCATGCCCAGGACCTCACAGTCACCTCTGCTTTGGGAATGTGTCACCTATGCTGTAGTTTCTACAAAATAATAGCTGCAGGGCTGGAGGACAGCGGCCCTGTCTCTACCTCTCTGAAGATTCTCCTCCCAGAATGAGGGGAGCTGCCGTCTGGCTAACGCCTGAGGGTGGGGAGAGCAGCAAATGACCCCAGGAGGCATTTCCTGCCTGCAGAAGGCGCCTCTTGGAACCACAGATTCTTGGCTTTTTTCCCTCTCTAAGTCCCTATTCACTGAGTCCCTTCGCTTCGCCTTTCAAAAGTGTTTGGGGGTTTGGAGACGGGGCTGTGAAATGTTCCCCCTAATGGAAACCCAGAGGACCCTGGTGCTGTGGTCTCAGAAACACGTCCACGTGGGTCACCTCCCTTCCAGCTCCATTTGCTTTTATCTAGAATGTTAAAAATCTGCACTGCAACGTTGACATTTTTGTGTTTCTTTATCAACTTCCTTTCAATTTGGGCCACGAGGCCCCACCCTGCTCCAGACAGTGAGCTGTCCAATCCCACACACCCAGCGCTGTCCCTTTGAAATTGTGTCTTTGTCTCTGTAGCTGTTTCCGCTTCCCTAATTGTACAGTTTGATCTCCCTGTTAATCTAGGAAACAAGCGAAGAGAGAAATCGCTGTCCGTGTGCAGTATGTGAAAGTATTGCTAAATGACTATATGGCCTGTGACGTTCTTCTTTTCTTTTTGATGTTGTTGTTTCTTTTGTATTTGTTTTATGCTCCATTTACCTTAGAATTATTAGATTCTGAGGAAACTAGTTTTTTCCCCATCTCTTTTCTCCCAGGGCAGCTTTAAAAAATTTGTCTATGAACACTTTATCAATATGCCTTGCTTGTTTGCTCTGCTACACGGCTAGGGCATTTGCAGCTTGCCCTGTATTTTTGTCAAGATGTTGCCAGCATCGTTTTGCATTCTCGAAGTCTGATTAATTGTCCTGTTTGATTACCTTGATGGATTATTCAGATGCGCGTGACCTGATTTAGACTTTGTAATTAAGAGAATTTTTGGAGGTCAGATAAAGTGCCCACTCTGTAGCAAACTTCAGAAACATGTGAAGCTCATTCAGGCAGATGTGGACGAGGCCAACTGTCTTCAAGGAGAGGAGAGCAGGTGCTGATTGCGTGTTGGAAGCATGGTGACCAGATGCCATGGTAACCTGATCCCGGAAGCTCCCAGGGGCTGGCCCGGACCCTTAGGGACCACCCACAGCCCTCAGCACACTGCTGAGATGGGGCTCCCCGCCTCCTCCTGCTCACCAACTGCTCTGCAGAGGGCACTGTTGTTGGGTGTGGGAAATAGGGCTACCCCAGGAAATAAGTGAGCCAGCTGCACAAGGCTCTGACCATAAAATAGGCTGTTCTTAATGGTAAGAGAATGGCCCTTCATTTGCCTCTTTTAATTTGGGAGATGTCATTTCTAGACACCACCTTGCAACAAGAAACTTGGTACACATGGCTGGAAAATGTAGCTGTGGCTCCTTTTCCTCTGCAGCTGCTACAGATTTATGATGGAGACTTGGGAAGAGACAAACGGGCCTGGCTCTGAATGTGCGTAGGAGGGGGAGGCTGGGGACAGAAGGGGCACAACTTTCACCAGAAGACCAATCTCTCCCCTCCTCCTCCTCCCCTCCTTGTCTTCCTCCTCTTCTCCTCCTTTCCTCTTCTTCTTCCCCACCTCTTGCCTCCTCCTCCCCTCCTCCCCTCGTCCCCTCCTCATCCTCTTCTACCACCTCCTTTCCCTTCCCCCTCCTCCTCCTACATTTTCCTTCCTCTTCTTCCACCTCCTTCTCCCCCTTTCTCCTCTTCTTTCTCCTCTTCCTCCTCCTCCTTCCCTCCTCCTCCTCCTCCTCCTTCTTTTGCGAGTCCACATGCTGCTTCAGGTTTCCCCTTTTTACCCAAAGACTTATCTTCTTAGCCACGTCTTCTCCCTGGCCTCCCCTGTGTCCCTGGGACCAGACGGTGGGACCCCTGTGAGAACCCCCTGCTACAGCTTTACTGGATGAGAAGTCAGGACGCTTAGGTTTATAGCACAGCTCAGGGATGTTACTTTATCCAAATACTGAATGTGTCCGTGTGTTTCAGTTTCCATATCCGAAAATGGAGATGGACACCCTACCTACCCCACAGGGCTGTTCGTAGGGATTAAATGAGGCCGTACCCATGGAAGGACCTTATCCTTCCATTGTAAAATGGCAAGCGGAAGGGAGAGATTATTCTGGCGATGAGGGTTCTCTGAAGGGATCCTCCGCATTCCCTGCAGTCATGGTGGCTTTGCCATAAGGTTCACTTGTCCATGCAGCCCCTTTTTGGCTACAGTCGTATGGAAGATCCGGAACTTGAGGCTGTGATCTTGTGAAGACCTTGAAAGATTCCTTCCTACCCTTGACCAGGGATCAGCAAACTTTTTCCATGAGGTTCCAGGTGGCTAACAGGTAAGGCTCTGTGGGCACGAGGGCACAGTCACGCTGCACAGCTCTGCCCTGCAGCACCAGAGCCCCCGTGACCAACACAGAAAAGAACGAACACAGCTGTGCTCTGAAAAAACTTCATCTATGTTTCCAGACATATTTGTGTTAAAAAAACCCTTTATTTATGTACACAGAAATTTGAATTTCATATCATTTCCATGTGTCATAAATATTATTCTTCTTTTGAATTTTTTAATTATTTAAAACTCTTCCTAGCTCGTGGGCCATTCACAAACAGGCAATTTTTTTGCCCGATGGCTATAGTTTGCAGGCACCTGCCCTGCACTGTTCCCAGGAGCCACTCCTACGGCCAGGTATGCTGCGAGTAGCCGAGAAACGGAAAGGGGACATAAAGGCACGTAGGCATGTGCCACAGGTCCTCCTCTGCCCGGCTGACGGCAAAGCGTGTGAAATGACGACGCTGGGGTCCACCCTCAAGGCTCTCGCCAGGGAATATAACTCAGATCTCTGCTATCCAATCCTTATCAGAAACCCAGTAACAAACCCCTCAACGACGGATACGTGTGGAGCATTGCCTGAAGGACACACAGCTCATCCATTCCTATACACAGTCTAACGTTCTCCCTCAAATAAGCCGGAACTGTGAGTGCTGCGTTCATGGAAGGTTCTACAGAATCTACCCTGATTCTGGGCTCCTGGTCCGCCCCAAGGAGCACCGTGAGAAACCGCGGGTGTGAGTCACTGCAGTATCTCCTGCAGAGACGCCATTGGGATGTCACCTACTCCAGGGAGAAATCCCCCTCCTGGCTCAGCCCAGTATCAGGAAAAGCTGAACATCTTAAAAACTGGTTTTATTTTGGAAACAGTGTCATTTCCTCGTTCGATTTGGCTTCAAGGACGCTCACAGACAAATATACTTCTAGCAATTGTAAAGTACCTCACAAAACCATCAGCAGCGAAGATTTATTGAGCATGTAGTATGTGCTGAGCACTGTTCGCGTGATCCTCACTCTGCCCTGTGACATAGGTGGAACATTCTCCTTGGGACATTAGGCTGAATAGCAACCCCCAGAGATGCCCACATCTTAGTCCCTGGAACCCGTGAATGTTGCCGTGTGTGGCAAAGGGACTCTGCGGATGGGAGTAAGGATCGTTGCGTTGGGGAGATGACGCTAACCACAAGTGTCCTGGTGGAAAGGAAGCAGAGGGAGGTTTGACACAGAGCAAGAGAGCAGGGTGATGAGGATGCCATGCTGCTGGCCTTGGTGATGGAGGAAGAGGCCTTGAGCCAGGGATGCAGCTGTACACGCTGGAAAAGACAAGGAAACAGATTCTCCCCTAGAGCTTCTGAGGGAGCCAGGCCCTGCCAACACCTTGACCCCGGGCAACTTATTTCAGACTCCTAACCCCCAGAACTCCTAGAGAATAAACGTGTGTTATTTTAAACCACCAAACAGAAAGTTGTTACAACAGCAAAAGGAAACTAACACACCCACTTTACAAACAAGGATGTGAGACCTGCAGCGTACTGCCCCAGGGTTCAAATGAGGTTTGCTGACTGCAGATCCGAAGTCCTGGTGCTTCAGGCTGCCTCATCTGTTACGTGCGTCCCGATCTCTGCTGCCTTATGATTCCCCCTGGTTAGCTAGGACAAGTACATCAAATTATCACAGACCCGAGCCGGGGAATGTTAGACAATCCACACTGATTTCTCCCAGTCCTGGAAGCTGGGAGACTGAGGCCAGGGTGCCAGCAGGGGTGGGCTCTTGGGGAGGGCTCACTTCCTAGCTTACAACGGCCACCTTCTTATTGTGTCCTCTCATGGTGTCTCCTCATAGGGAAACTAATCCCATTTATGAAGGCTCTGCCCTCATGACCTGATCACCTCCTAAAGGCCTCACCTCCTAACACTATCACATGGGCATTAGGGTTTAATAGAAATTTTGAGGGGACACAAACATTCAGTCCACAACACTTTCCCTTACCCTTCCCTTCACCCTGCGTCTCCTGCTACTGCCTGTTTCCTTTTCCAGTCCTGGCTGTATCTGCAATCAACCTCATATCTGTGTGTACAAGAGGCAGCACACAGTCAGTACATGGGTAGGCATTTGTGGTGTGTGCATGGGGTCCCCAGGAATTGTCTTGTGGCTTGGTGAAGGCAAAGTCCCTGACCTTATGTGTTCCCTATTTTGCTTTGGTAAAGACTGCAGCTCTCTTCTTTCCTGAAGCACGAACAGTTGGCCGGGGCAGGACTTCTGCTTTTGCAGAAAATTATGCTCACTTCCTGGTTGGTATTCAGAGCCCAGTACTGCTTATGAGCTTCCTTCTTTCTCCCAAGGATATTAAGGCTATCGAAATGATGCCAGCTCAGACTTTTGTTGTTTCTTTCCTGAGTTACTGCTCCTCATGGTTACAAACCTTGTTTCCAGCCTCAAATAGCTCCTGATCCAATACCCAGGCTCTATTCATGACCTGAGGGATCTTTCCAAAATGCAGCCACACTCCTTGCCAAAGGCAGGCACCCCGCCCTCTCTGGAGCAGCCGCCCTGTCTGGGGCAGCCCACCCTGTCTGGGGCTCTGCCCGTACTTCTCCTCTCAGCTCTCACTCCCCTGTTTCCAGCCCTTCCGCAGGTCCCCAAGCTCTATGCCTGGTCACATCTCCCTGCTTTCCTGCATGCCACGCTCTCCACCCAAGCTGTCTTCCCTTCGCCCCTCCTTATTTGTCCTTGCCTGCTTACAAAGCTCTAGAGCAGGGAGATTTGCAGCCTGGGCTCTGGAGTCAGGCAGGCTGGGGATGGATTTGTTTCAATTCCATAAATACAATACTTACTCAATGCTTTGCCTTCTCTGTGCCCCCCGGGGTGTAATTCTGCCACTACAAGCTGTGTGGCCTTGGAAAAGTTACCTAATGTCTCTAACTTTCAGTTTTACACATCTACAATGTAAGAATGATGTTTATAAAGCACTTAGCATGGTGCCTGCCTCGAACAAGAGATGTTATCATTACTATTTTTATTAGTCTTTTAGCTTCACCTTAGGCTGGGCGACTCCTTCTCTGACACATTTAGATGCCAACCTCAGCCTCTTGCGCTCGCCGTGTCCCCCGGTGCACAACGCCTGCCTCTGCTACAGCCCTTCTCACAAGGCTCTTGCCCAGGTGTGTCACTGTCTGACCCACCCAATACTCTTGGACAAGAACAGCATCTCCGTGTTCCCTTATTCCCAGTGCCCGGAGCAGGCTTGTCTGGGACGTTGGCTGACTCCATGGAGCAGCTCCCCTCGGAGCAAAGAGCGGGTCCCAGACAGGTGGGCAATGTCTCTGCTCTTTCCTGATGTGCCCAGTCCTTGGGCCTCTGCGGGCCATGACTCGAAAGGATGTGCCAGGCTTGGCTGCAGGCTGAGGGTGAGTCTGGAGGCAAACCAGGCCTGGCCACCTTTTATGCGAGGATGAATTGGAAACACAAACCCTGGGCATTCATCGCAAGTCTTGCTCCCCACCCTGCACCTAAAATGAATGGGACACCAGCGGGGCAGCGTCCCGCCCCCACGGGACAAGGGTGAGTAATGAGAGTGGCACTTCCAGCACTGGCCATTCATTCTCTTTAGTTATTGTTTACTGTTTTTTGTACACCTCAATGTTCCTTCTTTTTAAAGGAGTGAAGCCAAGTAGGGCAAACGGCCCTGGTGACCAGTTCCTTGGGTGGCAGCTGCGGGATCCGCTGTTTGCTCAAGTGCCACGTCTTCATTACGCCCTGGCCACTCAGATGCGTCATCTGCAGCCCCTTCCTGCCTCGGACAGTTCAAACAGCGTCTCCCCATTTCCCTGCAAGTGGCAGATTTCACAGCCAGTCCCTCTGGCCTCCACTCAAGATGTGACCGAGCCTGGACTCCTCTCTTCCCGGCCTGTCAGGGGCTGGGCTGTGTCCCGCGCACACCAATTTATATGTTGAAGTCCCCACTCTCAATGCATCAGAGTGTAACTGTATTTGGAGATGGCATCTTTAAAGAGATGATTAAGTTAAAATGAGGCCATGATATGGGCCCTAATCTTGTACGACGGGTGTCCTTATAAGAAGGGGAGGTGCGGACACAGACGCAGGCAGAGGGACGACCGTGTGAGGACAGGGGAGAAGACAGCCATCTGTGGGCCAAGACGAGAGGCCACAGGAGAACCAGCCCTGCCAACACCTTCATCTTGGATTTCCAGCCTCCAGAACCGAGTGAAAATAAGTCTCCACTGCCTAAGCCACCTGTGCTGCGGTACTTTGTCACAGTGGCCCAGGCACACCGACACCTGCCTCATGGGGATGGTTCTGACCTGCTTTCTGCAGCTCACTGCACTCTCTCCACTGAATTGCAGCTTTTCTGTTGGCTCATCAGTGTGCCCACTGGGGTCACAGCCACGTCTCACGCACTTTCGTCATCTCCCGCGCTAGAGAAAACCCTGACAGCGACAGCCGCACCTGCAGTATCTGCAGAAGCCCTGAGTGACACTGTGGCAACAGCAGCTCTGGATTGTCAGAAAGAGGACAGGAAGCTTCTCTTTGGCAGAAGCAATCTTTTCACTCCACTTGCAAACTACGTCCACTGGACAGGTAGCCCAGGCGTACAGTCTGCGGGGAAGACCCTTACTGGAGGCATCTTTTCCTAATTTTCAACTGGTGAGCTTTCACAATTTGGTAGATTCATTGATCATTTTGTTCTTTTTGGGCTCTGTGGTATTAGTGAATTGCTGCATTTAGACTTAATTTCTCTTCCTTGTCCTCTTTGTCACTCTCATGAGGCTCCCTCCCGCCCACCTCCAGCCCCATCCTCTACCCCCACACCTCCCCTCAAGGGCTCCCATGGCCCTCCCAGACCCGCTGCAGGTGGGGAAAGTGCCGGGCTGCTGGTCCCCTGTCCCCACCCCCACCCCAACTAAGCGCTCAGGCAGCCCACATCTGTGGGCCTTAGTTTTCCCTCACACACATATGGATGTTTCAAAAGCCCTTACCGCAACTCTGGTAGAGCACTTCCAAGCCCCCCTCCCTGCAGGCCAGGTGTGTGGGCCAGGCTTCCCGGCCACCGTCACCGCTGCCGCCACCACCGCTGCTGCCCGGAGAAGTCAGAGTCCAGATGAGGAGGACAGCTGTGAAACCCTTCATGGCGAGGCCTGTGTGGGACCAACAGAAAAGTAAGTGGCCCAATAAAAAGACCTCAAAGGCTCTTCCTCTCATGAAGGGGGTGGCATGTTCAGTTTCACTTCTCAAATTTTAGGCTCCCGGGGAACCACGGTCAGAAGCAAAATGCAGTGAGCAGAGGCATTTTCTGTTCCCCTAGGACCCTGAATCGACAGGGTCTGGTCTGAGACAGTTTGCACCTTGACTTTCTGCTTTCGCAGGGAGAGGGCCAGCAAGTGATGCATGAACTTACGCCTGGGCCCCAAGAACAGCCCCGCTTTGAGCCCCCACCCCCAGGTGGAGCCGTAAACTCAACAAAGACAAACCACAGGCCACCACGTGTTTTCTCTCAGCAGCCCCTCTGTCTCTGCAAGCTTCTGACGCTGGCTGGGGACCAGGGGCCCGGCTGGGGCCGGCAGACAGCGTTTGGGTTTTTGAGGATGGCAGAATGACATTTGGAATCTGGAATGAGGCTTTTGAACAGTTATCATTTTTCTCTCCTCTGGTTTTGGCTCCACTCTTAGGGCTGGGGTGCCAGCAGTGAATTGTCCTGCTGAGAACGGGACCTTGTTTTGGGCGCAGCAGATGTGGTCTCTGCAGATGAACTGGAGGGAGCAGCCCTGGGCAGGGAGCCCTATTCTGCTTCCGAGTTTGGCCTGGTGGAAGGAGCAGGGAGGGGAAGAAGGCAGGGCCTCCCTGTAAGGCTGGTCTAATGGTTTTGTTGTTGGTGGTCATCGATGTCACATCCCACTTTCTTTTCAAAACCAAGATTTGTCCTTTTTCCATGTATCTTTGTTGTCCGGCTTCCGGACAGCAAGGTCTCTCAACCCCATTCTCCACCCTGCCGCAGCTCCACCTCAGTCTAAGAGAACCAGAGTCAGGGCCGAGACTAGCAGATTTCGGGAGCCACAGAGAACACTGTTTCCCCCTGGAGGAAAAGCATTTCTCTGAATGCACTAGGTAAATTGGCTATTTCTGCCAGTGGTTAAATAAGAATTAGAGTCACCTCAAATTAATTACCAATGAAGATAAACAAATACATTGAATTAATTGGTGGATAATTTAGATTCTTGAGAGACATCAGGGAGTCCTCATTTGGAGAAGGGACATGTCTGGATTGATTTTTTAGGTACCCGTCTGCAAATAAGTTCAGTGACGTTGGCTTTCGACAGTGGTTCTCACATTGTGGTCTGGGGACATGACAGCGGCAGCTTCCACTGGGAGCTTGTCCAAAACGTGAATCCTGGGCTGCACACAAGACCTATGGAATGAGAAAGTCTGGGGCTGGGGCCCAGCATTCTGAATTTCAGTCAGCCCTCCAGGTGAGCCTCAAGTTTAAGAACCGCTGGCTTTTACAGAACACACGGTGGAAGCTGAGCCCCAAGGGAGAGGTGGGTAGTTGCTCTAAGAGGAGACAAGGCAGCTCCACTTGGCCCCCCGGGAGCGGAAGGCAGCCATGCTGGGAGCAAGAGCTCAGGAGCGCGGGGTCCGACTCTCATGGTGAGAGCCCTGGCCCTGGTGGAAGTGTTGTAATACTGGAAGGTCCAGGAGGAAACAGAGGCTTTCCTTTGGGACATCTCAGTGTTCCAGGAGTTGTTGAGAGAGCTCTGAACATGTGAGCAAGGACAGCAATTGCGGGTAAGACCTTCCTTCCCTGCAGAGCATAGTGTGACCAACACCCCAGAGAAACCCGGGGAACAGACATCCTGGAAGACAGCTGTGGGCAGCTACAGCTACTCTGGTGTCATAACAGAAATACCTGAGTCTGGGTGGCTTAAATGACAAACATTTATTTATCATGGTTCTGGAGACTGGCAAGTCCAAGATCAAGGCTGCAGCAGATTCAGTGAGAGCTCTCTGGTTCATAGATGGCGCCTTCTTGCTGTGTTGCTCACAGGGTGGGAGGGGCAAAGGGTCTCTCTTAAGCCTCTTTTATAAGGACACTAATCCCATTCATGAGGGCTCCACCTTCATGACCTAATCATATCCCGAAGTCCCCATCTCCTAATGCCATCACCTTGAGGGTTAAGATTTCAACATATGAATTTGAGGGGAACATAAACATTCAGTACATTCTAGAAACCATGTCATTTGAGTACAGGGCTACAGATTTTTGTGAATCAAAGGCAATGAGAAGAATCTTCATTCAGGATTGCACTGGCCTTTGGAAATAGTCAATATTGGACCATTCAGAGACCTGTGACGCTAGAACAGTGGTTCTCAGCCTTGAGTGGACATCAGCATCAGCTGCAGGGCTTGTGAGCTCACGGCACTGAGCCCTACCCCAGAGTTTGGAGGGAAGGACTCGAGAACTTGTATTTCTAACATGCCGCTGATCTGGGGCACACTTTGAGAACCTCTGCTTTAGGTCATAGAATTTGGTCTGTTGCAGAATGTACAATTTTTAAAAAAATTTTATGAACGAAATGTTATTTTGTTATATGACAGATGGTACTTTATGTAACATAGCACACCCATATAGGACAAAAGAGTAGGCCACTTTCTCTCAGGAGTTATGCTGACTTGTCCTGCCCGAGAACAGGCTTTTACTGAAATTATTAGTTATGGCCCATCTAGTTCAGAAATTCATCCATAATGATGTCTTCAGGAGTCCTTTAACTAGAAGCTTTATAAGGACAACCAAAGCTTTCTTTAAGAATGTCCTGTTCTGTAACTATAGAATGAAATAGAAAATCAGTTTACGATAGTTATTTAAAATACGGTTATGTCTATGTAATGGTAACCAAGTATCCTGCCAGGCTTTGGCACTGACTTCCGCTCCGCCCCGTCAGTGAGCCGAGGCTGAAGAAGCCGTGCTTCCGGGCTGGCCCAGACGGCTCTTCTACATTTTGGACACCCCCCTTCCTCTGTGTCTCACACTGCTCTCTTTTCATGGAGCTCTGCTTGGGGATGGTGCCTTTCTTTTTTTTGCAGGGCAAAAATGTCTTATCAGGATGGCTGTCCCTCAAACTCTTCTTAAGAAGAAAACTTCTGTGTTTAAGCAGAGATTTTAAGAATCAAAGTGAGTCTCTGAGAGCAGGAGTCCAGTTATATAAGGAAGTGAGGGTGAAGCTGCTCCACACGAGAAAACATGATGCTCCAGAGAGTGGGGGGAGAGAGGAGAAAGGAGAGGAGGGAAGGAGGGCAGGGGGGGCTAGGCTGGTGTGGAGTGGAGGGGGCAGCTTGTCTGCAGGGGGACAAGCCAAAGGTCCCTTAAGAACAGATTCTGTATTGCTCGCTATGCAGTTGCAATGTGACAGCCCCTCTGCTCTGTGACCCACAGAAGTGCAGTGGAGGCTTGTACAGCTAGAAATGCTGTGTGTGTGCACGTGTGTGTGCGTGTGGGTGAGAAGGGAAGAGCTTCAGTGTGGTGTGCAACAGAGGTGGGGCCATGGGAAGGCAGCCCCCTGGGGACAGTGATTCCACCTTGGGGTGGGCATCACACGTCCCCAGAACATGGAATGGGATTCAGACCAATTTTATCTACATTTCACATGCCAGCAGGTGGCAGACAGCCCTGACTAGTCTTTAACGCTAAGCATTACAACGGCAAATGTGCCCTCCTCATGATCTGTATTCAACGGTGGCTGCTCTCTTCTCATTCCCCTCAGAGATTTAGTATGTTAGGCAAAATTTTTGCTTCATGTAGCTCTGCCACGTTGCTCCTTTTCTCTGTGGCCTGCAGGGGGCGGAGACAGGTCCGAGCTCACCTGGCTCTGCCTTCCTGAGTGCAACTGACCGCTGCCCTGCCTCTGCGGGAGTCAGGTGGCCGTGCTCCCTCCTGCGGGTCACCATGTGGCAGCCCCGGGCCGATTGCTGAGGTCCACTCATCAGCTACTGTCACACCCTCTGTCATGTGGCTGCATGAGTATCTTACAGAACTGGTGCCAGCCTACTGAGCTTGTCAGTAGAATCTTGCCCGCAATCTCAGACTTCTGGAAGACTCACCACACAGAACATGTGAGATGCTCACAAAGCCGCTGGGCTCTTGGCGTCACATATGATGTGTACATCTTAGGTAGAAACGTACAGAAACCAGCTGTCTACTTTCTACCCAGCTGGGGAAAACCATCTGTCTGCCTGCGTCAGCCGCACTCACTCCTTTAGTCAACAAATATTCATTAAGCACCTCTGACATGCCAGCTACGGTTCCCAGGACCAGGAGCACAGGGAAACAAAGTGCTTGTTCTCATACAGCTTACCTTCTAGTGGGAAGAGACAATGTATTTTTTAGTACTTTTTTTTTTTAAGAATTGGTGTCTTGCTCTGTCACCCAGGCTGGAGTGCAGGCCCTTGATCTCAGCTCACCGCAGCCTCTAGCTCCTGGGCTCCAGTGATCCTCCTGCCTCAGCCTCCCGAGTCTTTGCGACTACAGCCATGAGCCACCACGCCTGGCATATTGTTAAATAAGAGAGAATAGACTTTGCTTCTTGAAAAACGACTTGGGTTTCACATAGAAAATTGGACTAGGCTTTCTGTAATATTTTCATCTGGCTGTTGCGTGTACACAATAACCATTTTTTTTCTTTAATTTGTCCCAGACTGGTAGCTCAGCAGGGTTTTTCAATGCCTGTTTGCTCCAGCGGACAAACTGTAGCAGGCCTGTCTGAAGTACCACCCTCCCCTCATTTCCTATTGTTCCCCTACTTGTTATCATTATTAATGCTCCTTTGATCTGGGAACATAATATGGAAAGTACTCGGTTTCTGAGTGGGCCTACAAATTCTACAACAAGCTACAAACAGAAATGCTTTTAGTTTGTTAACACGTATGCTGGGCCGGGGGAGAAGTGGGCAGTATAGATCCGTCTGATCAATTTTCCGATGATGAAAAGGGCAACAAATTGCAGCATCTGAGGAAGGTGGAAGAAATTGCCCTAGGGTTCAGCAAGGGGAGCTCTCCAGCGTGAGAGCACTGATGTTCATTGCATCGAAATTCTCTACAGCATGGGATAAATTAGCAACTTGTGGCTAAGACTTTGCTCCTCAAATTGAGAATGTTCTTGACAACAGGGAAGTGATTTCAATAAGCTGAAGGGAAAACATGAGGCAGGAAACCAGAGATGGGGTACAGAATGGAAAGGGTCCTTATACGTGGTGTGAAGAAGGGGCCCTAATTTGCTATTGTAGATGGAGCCCTGGGCTCTGGCTTCAGTGTCTGCAACTCCAGTTGGTTTCAGAACCTCCAGCTGCCACGATGGGATTTGCACTTGTCACATTTAAGCCAAATCATTCGAGAGCACTTTTGCTGGACTTGCAGGTAGTATTTGGAATAAAATAACTTACTTATGCTTTGGATCAAACCCCTGGGAACATTCTTGACATCTCTCTCCTGGAAGCAGCTGCTGGGTCCACCCAGAATTCTTCAGAAGAGGTCTGATGAGGTCTTTCTAGTCCCTGAAGTAGCAAACTTCCCCAGCAGTGATTTCGACATGTACATAATAATCTTTGAAGTAGCCTGTGTTTCCCCTGTTTTGGAATGAATGAGAATATCTACAAAGTGCTGGGCATTCTTCCCTGCGCTTTACGTACATCTCCCTCGCACCCCCCCCACCCCCCCGCCCCGCATGCAATGCTCACAGCCGTGCGTGGTAAACAGAGCGCCACACTCCACTCTTTGCCCCCCGCCTCCCCACCCCTACCCCAGCTCTGCAACTCTGAAATCCAAGAGCCTTGAAAGAGGGAAGTTTTGGTTTTTTTTTGGTGGTGGAAAAATTTCATCCAAACTGATGAGACTATTTACAGCTTTACCCCACCTGGATATTTTTGTTTCACTGCAAAAATATTAATATGATTGGTTAGAGGCTAATGGGTCCTCTGTCAGACCCCACTGGGGGTGATAATATATGTGCCGGGCTGACGGATTGTGCCACTGGAGCTCCAGGGGGTGTTATAAAATGTAAACTGTATCACCTTTCTAAAATCAAGAAATCCCAGCGATCTCAGGGGATTCTGGACCTGTTGCATAATGATCCTCATTCTTCAGGGGAGGAAACTGAGGCACAGCAGGTGATGCATCCACAGTTTTACACCGTGGTCGGGCCGATGAAGGCCAGACAGACTCCAGAACCCAAGTTCTTGCTCCCTGAGGAAACGGCCC
>JAQIFY010005569.1:0-10948 GCA_028533085.1 Varecia variegata | reverse complement strand
TAACATATACACAGAAGTCCGTATTGTAAAGGCTATAAAGATTTGCAGCACAGTGAGAAGATGCCTTCTGCTCCTTCACACTGCATACAAATTATGTGAATTATGTTGCGTATCTCTTGGTCCACTGTCTGGCTATCCTGTCATGTTCTGCTCTGTTGGTCAAATACTGAGTGGCTATGCTTCCAACCAGAGGATCCGCAGGGTTACAGTCTGTCAAAAGGGAACAAATAGACAGCAAAACCTTTGAAATAGTCAAAGCGGGACTCCAGTTGTCTTTAAGGATGTCCAGACAGATGACTCCCTGACTGTTGATGTTGCAGTGATAGATTCTCGTGCGGAAAGTAACCTTTGGTGGCTTAAATGGATAATCTGATGAAAATGTGATATCCAGAAAAAACACACCACCTTCGTATACAGAACCTGGTGGGCCAAGTATAGTTGATCTCCATTCATATATGTTATCTCCTTTAGGCCCAGCACTGCAGTTAGGAGGAGGATCAAGAGTTATTTCAGCTAGCTCCTTCTGAATTCTTTTAGCACTAGTGGATAACTTAGCAGTGGTTTTGCTAGAGAGTTTGGTGTTTTTCTTCTGTTGGGTGGCAGAAGGTTTTCTTTCTTCTTGTTCTTCAGGCTCTGGAGCGGCTGGGTCTCGCTGGTCCGCATCTGAACTGCCACTTCTGGTGCTGGGGCTCTCATCATCGGACCTTTGCCTATCACTTGACATCTTGCTGAAGTTATCTCTTGGAAAACTTCTGCAAAGCTCCCAATGCCACCAAGGTTCCTCGCTCAATTTTTACATCGCGGACCGACATTTTGTCCAAAATAACGAAAAAAAAAAAAAAAGCCAGAGGAAAAACAAACAAACAAACAAAGCCCCAAGAAGTACAACAAATTTCCGCGCCCGCGGAGGCGAGCGGCGGCCGGCGGCCACGCAGCTCCGCGGCCCTTTGTGAGGAGGGCCGCGCGGGGGCCCCGCGCCGGGCGCCAAGTGATGCGAGCAGCCTGGCCCGCCCCGCCGCGGCTCGCGGACACCGGCCGATTGGTTGGTTTTTATGGGGTATGCATTCCTTCACATTCGACATTTTTCTTTGTGCCAAGAAAGAAGCTAGAGACATCTGGAACTCTAACAGAGTAATTGAAGCTATGGATCAAAATGTAGAAGTTAGGAATTCACCTAGTGTTTTACTATGTCTTAGTCCATTTTTTGTTGCTTATAATAGAATACCTGAAACTGGATAATTTATAAAGAAAGGGAATTTATTTCTTACAGTTCTGGAGGGTAAGAAGTCCAAAGTAAAGGGGCTACAGCTGGTGAAAGCCTTCATGTTGGTGGGTACTCTTAGAGTACCACATTGACAGGGCAGACCATGCTAACATGCTGACTCAGGTGTTTCTTCTTCTTATAAACCCACCAGTCCAACTCCCATGATAACCCATTAATCTATTAATCCATTAATCTGTGAATGGATTAATCCATTCTATCACCTCTTAAAGGCCCCACCTCTCAATGCTGCCATATTGGGGATTAAGTTTCAAAATGAGTTTTAAAGGGGACATTGAAATCATTGTATTATAGGATGTGGGTTGTTTTGATGATGGACAGGATCAAAATGGGAGGAAGATTAGAATATATATTATAAAATTAAGAGAAGTCTTAACTATGTAATAATTGGGGAAAAATTGCCACTTTGGTAGGAAAAAACATAAAGATAGTCATTATATCAAAATAAATGGCACAGTCCACAATGAAGATCTAATTATCAGAAATTTTTATACAGCACATAACAGTATCTAAATCCATAAGACAACAACTTCAAAAAATGCAATAAGAAGTAGGCAAAAATAAAATTACAATATGAGACTTTAGCTTATCTTTGAAATTTAATAAAAATAAAAAACAAAGTGCCCTACAACCAAAAAAATTTGAAACTCTCAATTTGGTCAAGAAAAAATTCAAATCAAGAATTGTAAATAGATCCTTTTATAGTTCATAAGGGTGATGATCGGGTTTTCCTACTCACATGTGAGATGTGCCTCTCTCAAACCTTGTTACAATATCTGTCTGATGTGAAAGAAAAAGAATTGTAAATAATTTAGAAAATAACAGCGATAAAATTGCAATCCATCAGAAACTGTGGGAAACTTTGAAAGGCATGAGGAAAATTCATAACATTAAACATTTTTATTATTAACAAAGCAAGAGTTAAGCTCTTAAATCAAAACATTTCAGAAAAAGAAAGCAAATGTAAACCAAGAAGAAAAAATGTGAAAGAAATAAAGATAAAAGCAGAAAAGCAATGAGTTAGAAAAAAAAGAAACAGAGAGACAACTAATAAATACACCTAAGAATTGAACCTTAGAAAAACAACAATGAAATAGGTAGCTTAACTGGCTAGCATAATTTTTTTAAAGAGAGCACAAAAATGTTCAAATGTATAAGTGAGAAAAAATACACATACATAAATATAAAAGGAATTTTAAAATATTATAAGAAATCTGGATGAAACAGATTATTTTAATATAAATTACCAAATATATAAATTACCAAAACTGACAGCAAAAAATATGGCATCAAGGAGACCAAATACCACAAAAAAACAGAGAAAGTTGTCAAACACGTACCCTCTAAAAAACACCAAATCCAGGCAATTTCACAGAGGACTTCAATCAACTTCTGTCACACCTACAAGGAACAAAGATTTCCAATGCTATTAAAGTAATTGCAAAGCATAAAGAAAAAAGGAAAACATCCAAACAGTCTTTACAAAGCCAGCATAACTTTGACACCAAAATCTGAAAATAATAACACAGAAAACTACAAACCAATATTTTAAGAATACTACTTAAAAATCCAAAATAAAATAATGGAAATAGAACCCAGCCATGCATTTAAAAAGATGATCAAGAGAGATTCACTGAAAAAATTTTAAAATTTGACATGTTGAAAGATCAAGGGAATGTCAACTTAAGGAAAAAACTGAGGCAAACTTAATAAATAAGTAGAGAGTTTATTTCGGCCAAGTTTGAGGACTGTAACCCAGAAGTATAGATCCAAGTTTCCCCAAGTACACGCTCCAATTAGCAGCAGTTATAAGTCAGTTTCTAAAGGAAAAGAAGAGGCAGTTCCTAAGTCATATACCAATAATTACATTAAAGTAACATAAGCTACTGATTGGCTATACATTGTTCTTTGTACACAAATTTCATGAACTGTGAAGATAATAGGTGAGGTAGGTAGTCAGAAAAAAATGCCCTTAAACAATTGCCCTCAGATGTGGGTGTGGGGGGCGTGACTGGGGTCCCATTCTCAGGTGTTTCTGGGCCTGGTAAGTTTTGCCTACCTCACATAGCTCAGACTGCTCTGTGCTATTTTTCTTCTCTTAGGAGCAAAAACACATAATTCTTGCCATAGATGTTAAAAAGAAATTTGTAAAAATTTCAATACCTATTCAATGTACTTTTTTATATTTAAGAGACTCCTACAGCAGAAACAGAGGGATATTTTTAATTCTAAAAGCCTGTGGGTGTGAGCGTGCCTGTATTGATATGTGTATATTAAAAATCTAGCTTCATTCTTAACGGTGAAACTCTGGAATTATTTCCTTTAAAGTCCAAAATGGACTAAATGGTACCCATATCATAACTATAATTTAAAATTACTTTTCAAGTACTATTACCATTAGGAAAGAGAAATAAGAGGAATAAAAACTGAAAGTGTACTCTTAATCAACCGGTGCTGGATAAAAGATAAATAGACAAAGCGATCTGAATAAAGGCATGTTGCAACATTATAGCAGAGACCTCAAGTGGGCCTCATCACTGCCTGCTAATTGCACCACGTTTCCATTACATGTTCACTCTCCCACTATCCCGGACATGAATTTCCCAACCCCTTGATCCTGAAACCTTTAAAACATTCTCCACCTTCCTTGCTTACATTTCCTCAAGTGGCATTGCTTATTTTTTCACTGAGAATATAAAGGTCTTCAGAATAGCACTTAATGCTCCACTCCCTCCTCCCGTATGAATGGGATGAATTTTCCACTTCCTCTCTAAAGCGAGCCATGCCATTGTGTTCTGGATCCCATCCCTCCCGCTATTCCAGGACTTTCCTCTCTACTCTTTATTGCATCGTCATACAAAGCTAACACTTCAATGCACACACAACTTCAAATCTCCTCCTTCCATCTCCCAATTTTCAGCTCCCTCTCATAGCTGATATTTTCCAATTCCATCTCCACCACTCCACAGGCACTGCTCCCAGCAAAGTCAAATGACTTGCCAAATCCAGCAGTCACTTTTCTGTCCCCATCTTTCTTCAGCAAACTCTCAGGGCTTTCAAAACAACTTACCACTTCCTTCTTGAAACACTCTCTCCACCCAGCTTCTACAACACTACAGAAAGTATGTGCTTTGATGTTTTCTTAGTAAACTTACAGAATTGTGCAACAATCACCACAATCCAGTTTTAGACCATTTCTCACACCCCAGTAAGATCCTTCTTGCTCATTTACAGCTGATTTCAGTTACCATGTCAACAACAGACAACTACTAGTATAATATATTTTCTCTTTGTAAAAAGTTGCTTTTCCTTTTTGGCACACACTCTCTAGGTGATTTCATACAGTCTTGTGGCTTTATATACTATCTATATGTCCAGAATAATCAGATTTATGTCAATAGCCTTGATCTCTCTCCCAAACTCCAGACTCACATATCCAATGGCCATTCAGCATTTTTACTGGGGTTACTGATGTCTCAAACACTTCTAAACCAGACTGTTGCTTGTCTACTCCCCAAGTGTAGTGGTTAAGAGCATGGTCTACAGCTAGACTTCCAAAGTTTAAATGTTGGCTCTCATCTATTAGTCCTGTGACTTTAGATAAGCAACTTAATCTTTCTGGGCCTTAATTTTATCACTTATAAAATGAGGGTTACTAATAGTACCTATCTCATATAAGTGTGTCAAAGTCAAAATAAAACTATATAGATGAATCTCTAAATTTAACATTTTACTTGGGAAAAAATAATTGCAATTCAGGACATACACACAGACTGGGTGGTCTTCAGTATGTCTGAAGAACAAAGAGAAGGTTAGAATTTTTACAAAAAGGAGAAATGTTATGTGTTGCTCAAGGTTCATTGACACTAGTAAGGGTTTGGGTAGCTGGTAAGCTCTGACTGGTGAGCTATAGCAGTGGAAAAAATTAGTCCAAAGGTTGTAGCAAGTTATCCCAGAAGCTATAGATAAAATTGGTTTTAGATTACAATGAGCAATTTCAGCAGTCAGGCTTGCAGAGAAGTATATTCTTGAAACAACATTTTGTACCTTGAGTGTTTTTTTTCTCCTGGCTTCTTGACTCCATTTTAGTTAGATTGACAAGAATGACCCAATTCTTATGCACAACTTTCACATTTCCCCCTTTTGCTCAAGATCTTTCTCTGAAAGCATCACTGATCAACCATTTTGAAGTTAAGCCTAATGGTCCCTCAGTGCTGGTATGGACCTGTTCCAGTTGTCTCTGTTCCACATTGGGGAAAAGCTATGGGGGCCTATAGCAGGGACTCAGGCCACATATAAGTAACACAGAGTCCAGAAGGAAAAATGTTTTAGGGCAGTTTTATCTGGAATCCAGCATTGAGTTCTGTCTTAGCAGTCCATAAGCATCAGCAGTCATCTTGAGGTATTGAACTAACATTATCCTGTTAGGAGAGTGGGCTTTACAAAGTTTAGCCAGGCAGTAAGAACAAAGCTTACAAATCATAATACAAAAAATACTTGGCAAAAATATAATGAATCCAGTTTGAATAATACTTCTAAACCATAATCCTAATTTTGAAGATAACCAACTAAGCAGATCAAAAAGTCCAAACATATCTGGTGAGGCTTGCAGCCACTGAGTAGCAATTTATAACTGGGTTGAATTAAAGTAGAGAATGCCAACTTTACAAAAGGGACCACCAGTACAATTTGAACAAAAAGTTGTGTTAGGGATATTGTCAAAGTTGCTAAAAGGATTTCTTCTTAAGTTGGGTTTTTGTCAAGTTACCTATAGCAGTTAGTGATTGTGAAATTTTAATTACAGTATTATCCTGCCAAATGAAAAGGTAGCATTAAGGGGTGTAAGAGTCTCATTATGATATGGAGTCTTGCTCCAAAGTCTCAGGAAAACCTGTTTGTAACATGGAAAATGTCAACTCCGTGTCTTGGTTTGCAGTTTGAATGTCTTTGGGTATGGCACCAGGTGGTTTGGTCAACTTTCTGTGTGACTCATACATCAAGTATGAGACTTGCTCCTTAAAAGTTATCTAGTTTTAGTTTATAGGGCTTTAGGAACCCAGTAGTTCCCCTTTTATAATTTTATGGAAGAAAGTTGAATCAGAGGAACCTAGAAGAATTCAGAAAACAATTTACAGAGCTACAATCTAATAATAAGTGTATTATAGCTTTTCTTTGGAAACATAAATTTATACATATATATATATAGAGAGAGAGAGAGAGATCATATAGGAATCTCAGATTTAAAAACCTCTTGAGGCTAGGAAGCCAAACCAAGGCAGACTTTAGAGTTTACTTATAGTCTTAAGGTTCCTGGGTCTGACAGGAAGTGATAGTTTTTCATTGTAGGGATGTGAACCCTTGAAGTCAGGCATTTTATGCGTATTTTCAATTTGACATTTTAATCAAAGCCTTGGTAATATAACCAACGTTTTCAGTTGTATTTTGCTATAAAAAGAGAGCAGATTTTTACTGGACTTGTGTAAATATCTATATTGCCATGAGAATATTCACAAGTAGTTTTTTAAATTTTAGAGAAATTAAGAAGAAAAATGATTTTTTTTGTTTACAAAAATATATTTTAACAAATTGCTGTAAATTATAGATACCTTAAGAAAGAAACTTTCCTTAAATCTAGAAAACAAAACATTTAAGTAAAGAACCAGCAATGTTTTAAATGAAAGTCATAAAAACATTATCAATTATTTAATCTCAAGTAAACAACTTTTGCTTGATCTCCAGTAGTAGTTTCATGAATCTGCCAGTTTTTTATTAGAGTTTTGGAAAACTTTATTTAGCCATTGACTTTAAAGTTATCAGAAATCTATCCTTACGAGTGCTTATTGGAGTCTTTTCCACGAACCTGATTGTAAATGTTTTAGAGAAGAATTCAAAATAATAACTGGATGATAAAAACTTAGAATGGCCATGGTTAAAAATCTGATGAAAGTTTACAGTTAACAAGGAAATTTAGTTATTTCTATTGCATATAGTATTTTAAGATAACAACCAGAATTATGACTAATAACATATTAGATTTCTATGAATTTATATAAATTTTGAAACATTTATGTCCACAACATATCCATAAATGTAACTAAAAGAAGATTTGGTATCACTTATCATTTGGAAATTTTTTTATAAAATTTATCAAATAAGTCTAATTACTTAATATCTCCATAAGATGAGAGATATATCTTTTAAGGCTTTCTAGGGGCCCACCTGGAAAATTCCAAAATTAATTTTAGATTAAATAGACTTAAATTAAAATACGATTTGGGAGTAGTTTGTCAAATATTAAAAGGCTCATAACATTTGATCAAAATAGAATCATAGGTCGTTGTAAAATAATAGTCATTTATTTAATGAGTGACAATCAAAATACTTCAAAAGCAACAGAGGAAGTTACGTGGATGTAAAAATCACCCTTTTAAAGCTAGGTTTTTCTCAGTAATAAAAAATCTAATAGACTGGGCGTGGTGGCTCACGCCTGTAATCCTAGCACTCTGGGAGGCCGAGGCAGGAGGATCGCTTGAGGTCAAGAGTTCGAGATCAGCCTGAGCAAGAGCGAGACCCTGTCTCTACTAAAAATAGAAAGAAATTAGCTGGACAGCTAAAAATATAGAGAGAAAAAAAAATTAGCCGGGCATGGTGGCACATGCCTGTAGTCCCAGCTACCCGGGAGGCTGAGGCAGGAGGGTTGCTTAAGCCCAGGAGTTTGAGGTTGCTGTGAGCTAGGCTGACGCCATGGCACTCTAGCCTGGGCAACAGAGCGAGATCCTGTCTCAAAAAAAAAAAAAACAAACTAATAAATAAATCTAAAAGAAAATTATGTTGATAAAACACAAAATTTTTGTTTCTTAGGCCAGCTACCAAAAAGGTAAAGAAAAACCTTCTGCAGTGTAATTGTTTCTCCTTATGGGAAGCTCATTTAGATAATCTGGAAGTCAAACCTAATGAAAAGAGTACTTGAATTTAACTAAACACAGAAAGAATGTGTCCAAGGTTGTGATTATACACTATATTACATAGGAATGTAAACAAGAAAATAAGTATTTTAAACAGGGGAATACATGGCTCTTAGTAACAGCATGGAAAGTTTCCTGGCTACATGGAACAATTTAAACATATCAAGAAAAGCCAAGAGTGAAGAATCAAGTTATACTGAAGAAGAAGATTGTTTTTCTAGGCCTTCAAGATAAACATTTCAGTGTAAGACCATAACAGCAGAGTTTGAGATGGGGAAAAAAGTTACAGGAGCTGACGCAAAAGTTGAAGGAGAGAGTTATTATCCCAGGCCTTCTCAGGCAGAGAAAAAGCTGAAAGCAATGATTTATGACCTGCAAATCATGTGTGCTGAGATACAGCAAAAGTTGAACTTCTAAAATACAAATTTGAGAAACTGCAAAAGCAAAACTCTACCTCAAGAAATTAAATAACCATTTTAAATGAAGAGGACAGTGTTTGTAACCTGAAACTAGGGAAATTAAATGGATTTCAGGAAGAAGACGGCTGTTTAAGAAACAGATTTTAGAACTAAAAATCAAAACTAATTTTATTAAAAACAGATCAATATTTCAAGAAAACCTTGTTGTTTTAAATATAGGAAACCAGACTCTTGTCCTGGATCAGTGTACCCCTGACATCAATGTTTAATTGTTAGAAAAGCACATAAACATTTTTTTTCCAATCCCAGCCAAGTGATCATACATAAAACTTTCTTTATTAGGCCCATCGTTTACAAATCTCTTTCAACTTGTTTAGACCTTTTATCATTTTCCCAAACTCCCAGTCTTAGTCCTATAAATTTTTTTTTTATTTTGGAGCAACCACTTATTTTATCTTAAGACAGAAATTTATTACATGAGATTTTTTTATATAAAATATTTTTCCTAACTTTGTATTTTGATTAATAGAAATAAATATATTTATTCTTTATAAAGAAATTAAGAAGCCACAGACAAACTTGTATTTATTTAGCAATTTGTTTCCTTTCTTAAAAATCTTATTTGGGGCCGGGCGCGGGGCTCACGCCTGTAATCCTAGCACTCTGGGAGGCCGAGGGTGGTGGATCGCTCAAGGTCAGGAGTTCGAGACCAGCCTGAGCAAGAGCGAGACCCCCGTCTCTACTAAAAATAGAAAGAGATTATCTGGCCAACTAAAAATATATATAGAAAAAATTAGCCGGGCATGGTGGTGCGTGCCTGTAGTCCCAGGTACTCGGGAGGCTGAGGCAGTAGGATTGCTTGAGCCCAGGAGTTTGAGGTTGCTGTGAGCTAGGCTGACGCCACGGCATTCACTCTAGCCCGGGCAACAGAGTGAGACTCTGTCTAAAAAAAAAAAAAAAAAAAAAAATCTTATTTGGATATGACCTAGACATTTAATGATTATTTATTATTATTATTTTATTTATTATTTAATTCAAAATAAAATAATTCTAAGATTTTAAATTATATGAAAAGTTTATTTATAAATGTTTATGTCATTTATAATTACCTAATTTATTTTTTAACAATTAGATTATGAAAATTAAGATATTAAACAGAGCTGGTCATTAAGATTTTTTAATTAACCAATTTTATAACCTGTTAATATCAAGTATTTACCTAAGTGAAAATCCTAAAGTTAAAAACATGGATATCTTGGCAATAATGCAGAAGATAGAGCTGTTGTTATTAAATCAACAATATTAAATTAATCTTATTTATTAAACAATGTATAAACAAAGATCATTTTGTTTTAGACTGGGTTTACAGCTTTATGACCCTAAAACATCTAGCAGAGGCAAATACAAAACTAACCAGTAAACCCAGGCAAAAATGTATGTTGACAATTTTGAAGACATTTCTAATTTTATTTTATCAACATTTTTAAAGCCAATAATTTACCAATGATTTTCTTAAGTCATGTCAACTAAAAAAACACCTTTGGGTTAATTACTATTATTTTATATGAGCATTCAATTATTTAAACCAATCAGAATAGAATTTCTTTAGGGATTTCTGGCTGACTACATCAGATTTTATTATGTAGGCATACATATGACATATACATGCACACACACATAAACACATCTAAACACATATACATACACATGAATAAAGATCTTATAGATTTTATTTTAGAATTTTAGTCATAAGATAGTAAAACATATAAATTCACTGGTTTATAAAAATAGTTGGAGATGAATTTTTTTTCACAAAGTGGAATAAGCCTAAACTTCAACATTTTTAAAAATAGGCAATCTTATAAAACCTGTGAACCAAATTTTGGGTAAAGCAGTTTGAGTCAGTTACCAATATCCTGGATTGCACAAACAATAGTTAACTGTAAAAATGTGACTGAATTACGTGACAAGGCCCAAAAGATAAGAGTCAGTCCAACAAGGTCTGTGCAGCATTTTCTTGGACTCAAGTTTTTGTACTTGAAGATAAGAATGTTGCTATTCCTTTTCCTATAGGGAGGGGTATTTATTAATACATGGGAATTTCATATTTTGCTTTTAGGAAACAGAATGAAGCTCAAAATGATTTTCTTTTTGCATCTGCCAGTTTTTAAGTGTTTTTACTGAAATAGTACACCAGAATAGCCCCGAAAATTGGTTTCCCTGATCATCACCTAAGTGCATATTTGGGAATAACGCCAATTGTGTATTTGACAGAGGCGGGG